>JAZEWU010000012.1:2034746-2055761 GCA_036362915.1 Geotria australis | reverse complement strand
CACACAGAAAGGCACCCCGAGCCGAGATTCGAACCCGGGACCTTCTTGCTGTGAGGCGGAAGCGCTACCCACTACGCCACCGTGCCGCCCCATGAGGATTACATATGTTTTGCTAATTTTATTTATCGACGGAACCTTATATTTAAATACTTTGTGGTCAATTATTCAAGCCTCTTCAAATATTGGGGCCAAAACTACATCCTCCCGAAGGCAGGAAACCACCATACAAGCCACGTCCAGTGACATGATAATGCTTTTGAAATCATTAAACCTCGCTCATCACCTCCCGTCCAGCGGCACGAGTGGGATATGAGGCGATACTTTTTTTTCCAACTTTGTCCATGTTATCCGATTAGATGTGCAATTAAACCCATAATCAGTAAATGTTACTTTGAGATATCTCAGCTCTAGCTCAAACTTAAAATCAGCTTTTACATCAGTCACACAAAGCATTGGAGGTATAGCGTATAAATCAAACAGTCGAGTAACTTCAGTGATGTGTACCATGGTATGTATAATATAACATTGAAGATGAACTACTGATGTCAGATATCTCTCTCCATGTGGATTGCCTAATACAGATGCAGAGGACCTGCTTACATCAATGAGTTGTGCTAAATTCAAATAAGGAAAATACAAGACTTAAGGCATCAGTGGGGGTTAATTTCTCACTGAATATTTTCTGGCTAGTTTATAGACTGGAGTAGGCACGAAATTCGTAGTCTCAGCCACAGAGAGAGGTATACTGGATGCAGAATTATCTCTGGGTCGCTGGCCCAGACAGAACTGGCTGAAATTAGGCCCGGGGCATGAGATAATACACAGTAACATCCCTATGTGTACATGCACCAATTATAACCGTGTTTTGTATAAATATAAGTATTTGTATGCATTATTGTTGTTCAAGTGGTTAAATACACATACATTACAATGACTAATGTGAAGCAATAATACTGTCTGGAAACTGAAAATGTACGTTAAGGTTTACAGTAGTTTATCTATATTTGTTTGAACACATAACGGTCCTGTGATACAATATTAATGATATTTACTCAAGCATAACACTGCACATGTTAGCAAAAATGACAAATGTATTATATTAACACCTTTATCAACGCATGTTTACGTACTGTACACTATTTACAGCCCCTGATGAACACTGATGTAACGCTTTAAAATTAAACTGCTTCATAAAGGACATCCACAGTGATGTCATCGGGCAGCAGCTGACGCACTGTTCAGAAGGAGAAATAACGCGTAAACCACTCCTCTCGTTGCGGGTCACATCCAACCTCCAGAGCGGCTTCATCCGGGATGGAGCTAGAAAAAAAGGGAGTAAAGACAAACATGTGTATGCACCGCACAGGACGGTGCCCCAATAATAATAATAGCATTTATATAGCGCCTTTCACCCGAGGGTCACAAAGCGCATGCCAGGCGCGACGCTGTGCTTTTATTATAGCTTTGTAACGTGTAAGCATTAATACGTGCAGTAATAATCACACCTTCATCCGTCAATATTAACTTGCACTGTCAGTATAAGAGGGAGCAGAGTGTTAATTGTAACCTTAACACCAATGAGTGGGAGGAAAAAAACACACCAGCCACACCTTGCAAGCCGTTCATGCCCTTGCAGTTTATTGAAAAAGCATTTATCAAACCACATGCATTAAAAAAACGCCCAAACAGGCACTTTTGCATACCATAGCATAATGTAATGTGTTTGGGGTAGTCAAAGAAAATATATTTTTTTAAACCCATCCCAAAAATAGGTGTATATGTAGAGCTAGCTAAAGTTTGTGCAAAGTTACAACTTTTTAATACAGTAGCATATCAAAATCATTCGGGTCATTAACATAATAATTTACAAGCTTCATACTCTGTTAATTTATGAAGCAATAAAAAAGTGAATGAGCTTAGACAATGTAATTCACATGATCATGCGAGTCACAGTAAAACATCACTTTGATGTTTAAAACATACTCAGGCACACTCAGGAATTAAAGAAATCACAATATTGTAGTGCTTCCTCTTTTGGCAGGAAACTGAAGGTATGGTTCAGAACTAACGATAGTTTAACCTTGACCTGTTCATGTGTACCTTTTGATTGGGTTATTGAAACCCTGAAACATTAATGTAAAAACATGTTGAAACGGAAGAAATTGTTTAATACGTGTCTTGCAAAAATGTCTTTCATTTGAACAAACACTTGCAGACAAATGTTTGTTACTCTTCCAGAGCGTTCCTAAATTTGATGAGCAAAGCAAGTGCTTATTAAAATAACAAAAACTCAACTGCCATGAAAATGAAAAAAAACACAAATTGTGACATTTTCAGCAATGATCCTTATTCATAGCATGTCTCTGCTACAAAGAAGGGCCATTGCCTGAAACGTCATTTTCTCGCATTTAGGACAGTTTTGTCGACACACGTCTCGAGTTTTTTGTTATTTGTGCTTGTTCATCACTGCCAATGCCCTATCGCAGGAAAATATTGCTTGTTAGGGTAGGCTGGAAGCCCAGGTTAATGGTGTGCAGGGCACACGTGCAAGCTAGTCTTCACAACGGACAAACAAAGCGCAGGGTCAGGATGCAGGGGAACTCGGCTCAGCCTCCCAGCACACGGGCAGCGCTGGGGGCACCGCCCGGAATCTGGGGAGGGGGGAAGGCAGGGGTAACGTGGTGGATTTAGAGGAAGGTAAAAGCAGTTAGCGGCAGAGCAATGCGTGCATGCAGTTCAGCTTGGGGAAGGACCCACTTTTGACATAAAGGTTCAAATCCCAACATCACACACAAAGCAGCAGGTCAATTATTGTATTATCACACTTTCACATTCAATAAAAGCCCTTTTATTTTAAAGCTGGCCAAAAACCAGAAGCCAATAATCCTGCACCACAAGAGCTGGAAACAGAAATACAAAGACCAGTGAAACACGTGCTTATCCTCTCTATTTCATTCCCTCTAGTTTCTTACATCTTCCCAATCTAGTAGCGTAGCTATTGAATGTGCAGGCATTGCAACTGCACTGCAACTGCACCGCGGCCCCAAGCACCAGGCTACAAAGCGGGGAAAAATTAGACAGGGGGGGCCCATTTAATTATTTGCTGCTGTAATAATAAACAAACATCTATCCATCTTTGCACCTGTGCCTGAGCTACGCCACCATTTCAATCCGTCTCACTCTGGGGCACTTACCTTAGTGACTTCTTGTGGTCGCCCGATACCATGGCTGCGGGGGGAGGGAGCGGGCGCGCGAGCGGGAACGCGCGCTCGTGCGTGGGCAGACTGGGAATGGGGCTGAGCCGGCTCGGCCCGTTGGACAGCGCCGTCGGCAGCATGCTGCCGCCGACGTGGTTGCTGGAGTTGCCCGCCGCTGAGCTGTAGTGCGCTGCCTCGAGCTGGCTCAGGTTCGGCGCGCTCGTGAAACGGTTGGGCAGCTTCTCCGAGCCCTTCTTTTGCTGTTCGGCCACACGCACAGGCAACGCTCGCACATCCGGCCTCCTCCACGCAACGCCGCACTCACCCATAAACTTTGTTGCTTGTGAAAAAAAAACCGACGTAAGGCAAGTGCATTTTGTTAATCCAATCTACCTTTCTAAAACAGTAATGAAAAATCACGTGGAAGAACGGTTCTACAAGCTGTGCAACGCATTTAAAATAGTTCTACTGTTTCTCACGTAATTATGTATGTTAAAGTGGTTCAATTAAGCCACTCTGACCTATGAGCACATGCATTGACTACTAATAAGCCTAATCACCAAATTGCACAGGCAAATGTCAAGTGACCTTCATGAGAGGATTGATAATGCCAACAGTCGGGTTGGCATTGAACATCTTGTTGAAGTTCGTTTCCCGGTTAACCAGTTCCAGCTGGAAATACTTCTTCTCCTCCTGCGGAACAAGTTCAGAATAGCTGGGGTCAATAACATGCGCAGATGGACAAATGCATAGCGCTATTATTATTATTATTATACATGTAAATGTGAAAATGCCCACACGAGACGGAGGCACAAACACACCACAAGCTTCTTGATCAGCAGCTCGCGGTCGGACAGAGTTGCCCGCAACTCCGAGATGAGTGTCAGGTCCTCGGGACGAGGTTCGCGCCGCTCGTACCGTTCCTGTGCCTCCTCGATCCTGTGCGACACGCATTCACTTGCACCAGCTTCTTTCAAGCCGAATGTGCCAATTTTACAACACTTTTCAAAGTAATCTCAACCCACAGTTTAAACAACAACAAAAACACAGTCTAAACATTCAGGTGTGTTGGCGGAGCAGCGAACGCTAGGCAGGCACTCACGCGATCTCTAATGTAGAAATCTTGTCTTTAAGCAGCTCCTGCGCTTGGTTGAAGTCTCCCAGCATGCTCTGCTTGTTGCGCAGGTGCTCGCCATTCAGTCGATGCAGTTCCTTCTCCAGCCTCTTGCCAGACTCATGCTCCTGCATCCTGATTTCGTTTGCGTGATTAAAACATCTTATAGGAAAATTATTAATCATCATAATTCATGATCCAGCCACTGCTGAATGAAGACCTCCACAAGACATCACCGTTTCTCAAGGTTCTGTGATGTAACTTTCCTTACAGTATCTGCACATGATGTGATATCATTGCTCCGTCTGCCCGGTATAAATACTCTCAAGTGCTGCTGATGACAGTGGAGTCGGTCAGAAATATGGTTTGGAACCATGCAACTCTCACCTGATCTGCTGGTGAGCTTCGCTCCTGATCTTCAGAACCTCCTGGCCCTTGAGCTCCAGCTCCCTGGAAATGCTGGCGATGTCACCCCGCAGCTGAGCCACCTCAGTTGCCAGCTGAGACGACAACCGCTCCTGCATTTGCCCCTCTTCCCGCAGCCTTTCGGCCAGGCGTGCGCGCTCTTCCTCCTGCGTTAGACAGGCCATGCGTCACGAGCCAGACCATGCTACACCTCGACATTCGTTAAAACTTATACGAGACTCTCGTATTTTCCCTATTTAATTGTGCTATCGGTGGCATGTGATGAGACGTAGTATCCGTTTCGACTTCTCGGAGCTGAGATGTAGCCAAATTAAGCACAGATTCAGACTCAAATATATAAATATATAGTCACAAAGCATTACAACGAATTTACATACATTAAATTGTGCAAGTATGAAAGCATAGTGGTAGTGTTTACACACTGCACTAGGTAATATTTTGAGGTTAAGTCGACCTAGGGGAGGCCCAGAACCGGTTAAAAAAATCGTCACTGGTGGTGGCCGTGAGCGGGATTCGAACTCGGGCCGCCAGGTTTGTCGCCCAGCGCGCTAACCACTGAGCTACCGGTGTCGGTGCGTCCCATGGAGGGGGCCGGGGGCTGACCTGGAGGCGGACGGCTGTTCTTGATTGCTCCAGCTCGAGACGAAGGGCCGCCAGTTGCTGCTGGTGCGCGCTTCTCGCCTGCTCCGTGTTGGCCGCGTGCTGCTGGGCCAGCTCCACGCGGAGCGTCTCTAAAGGGGCGCAGAGCACCGGTGGCAACGTTTACACAGAAGTGCCACGTGTAAAGTATTTAACCTGAGCCAGGTGGTGCACACCTTGTGATCCAGTGCTTTGGAGGTAATCACTTTTACGTGCTATGAAGAACAGCTATTGTTGGCAAACATCGCCTATCGTGGATTGTTTTTTCATTTAAAGCAGTTTTGTTGACGAATGTGGTGATTTTTTTGGCATAATTATTCGTGTGCAACACTGCCAATTCAATAGCGTTCTTCTTCTTTGCGATTCTTCGAAGCACGATGGTCAGCTTCTGGACATCGTTGTCTTTCAGCTCGGCCTCGAAGTGTTTGGTAGAATTCGCAGGCAATACCAAGTATTACCTGACAGGGATCGAGACGTCAACGCTTCTACCTTGACCCCCATTCAATAGCGTTGACAATACGTATAAGCTTGTCTGCACTCTGCCACTAGGTGGTGCCTGTTGACAATGTGGCAATGCCTGGGGAGTGCAGGCGGGGAAGAGGAGGATGTTGTTTGTACAGGCCACATGACTTGTTATAGCCCACATCATTCTACAGACGACAGGATTATGCAATGCCCTCATCATTTACAGATTTGAATTACCGTCTAGATGCCGGCTGGTAATTAATAACAGGCTTTAAATATAAATAACTACAAAAAAAGCTGTGTGCAGATGCTAGATGAAATGTAACAGAGGACCGAATTAGATAGTAACTGACGGCTTGAGGAGTCTTCATGATGATGATCGCTTCCTGTTTATGGGCAGCAGTGATCATGTAAAATAAAAAATAGGGGAGACACTTTCAAATGGATACTGTACTGTATATCTGTGTGTACACGTGTGGGGTAGACGTGCACACACACATAAGGCATGGGCACATGCACATAAGCTGCACCAATCGCACATCTATGTGCCGCGTACCCAGCTCCCTCTGCTTCTTCTCCCGCCAGCGCTCTCGCTCGGCGCTCAGCTCTCCGTGAGTGCGCTCGAACAGGGCAGCCACCGACGAGCCATGCTCTATCCGCAGCGCTGCCAGGGCCTCCTCGCGCTGCCGACCCAGACGCTCCTCCAGCTCCTGAAGCGGACCGTCGTCATGCACAAGGGATGCAATCCGTCCCACATTCACGCACGCTAAGGTATAGCCATGCGGCGTTTAGGCGGTGCTGCGGTGCTAATTCACCGGGGCCTGTGGGCCAGAGGGACCCAGGATCCGGGATATGAAGAGGGGATTTATCGGATGGGGAGGGGGGAAGGTGGCGGGGAGGGGCATTCAATGCCTTGCACCAGTGTCCATACCAACCATGCCATATTGCTTGGTACCTCAGAGGTGGCAAACCCGAGCAATGCCACTACGGCCGATATTCAAATGTAGGACACACACCTGGGCCAAGAACTCATTTACGCAAGGATGGGACTTACGCCGATTTCGTGCGACCTATTCGCCTCCACGGCCTGCACGGCTGCTCGGTGCGTCTCCTCAACGGCGCCCAACCGCTCTTCAAAGTCGCGCTGGGCATCGGCCAAATGCTCTCGCATGCGCTCCCTCTCCTGGCCGTACTGCGCCTGCAGGCGCTGCAGCGAGTCCTGCGACTGCGTCAGCTGCAGCTCCAGGTTTTGCTTGAGAAGCGAGATCTGTCGGCAGCGACGTGCAACGGTGAGCCATGTGAACGTGTAAATGTCGGCCCTGCGGTGTGCATTACAGGGCCGACTGTTATTCGCATATGATGTAATGCATGAACTAAACAATTGTAATAACTATAGGTAAATTCTATTACTGTACCGACAGTCGCAAGAACAAAAACAAGAGCAGATACTTGAAACGCACACTTAAAAGTGCAAATAAACGTATCATATGCAATGCATGCAATTGCAGGCACACCAAATCCATGACTGGAAATGAACTACATTTTGCAATGTATAGTCATGCAGGCTCGTTCATGATCCATTGCTCATGCAGATGCCTCTCCCATGCCCACCACCCTCACTTACGTTGGCAATCGCCTTCTGCAAGCTTTCCCCTAGAGATTTTCTCTAAGCATCAGAAGGAAAACATGTCACTGCTTTGCACTGTTGTCAGCAAAAAAACAATTGAACACAATACGACTTTGTTCAACCGGGACTATTTCTTTGTATGTGATGCCTCCTTGTATTTTGTTAAATGTTAGCATTTATTGATATCACCAATTCAGCCCTCACTTCTCAAATTGGGATTTTAAGTATACGTCCACAGAAGTGAAAGTGGAGGAAACCAGCCTAACATTATGTGCAGTAATAATGTATTTCAAATCCGTCTCAAAACAGTTATAATACAAATACAAAACAGAACACTAAACGTTGTCATCTGTATTCCATGAAACGTGGATATTAAAAACTCCCATGTCCCCACAAACACCTTCATGTGATCAAACTTTTGTTCAAAATACGTGATGAAGCTGTTTGCAACTATCAGCGAAACGTCGTATTTCACTGTACATTTTGTGGGTTCACTCTCTAACATACCGGTGTGCTGAAGTAGGAAAGAATTGGCTGTGTCGGGTGAAGGCGGGTTTACGACACTTATTTTTTTACGTCGCCCCACCCATAAAAGGGCTATATTATGAATAACTTGCTCACGAAAGCCTTCATGTTAAACCTTCATGTGAACATAATAACAATCACGCAACTATAATACCACCCCAACAGCTATGAATCTACGCAGCTGCCCGTTCAAATGTCCCTATCGTAAGTCTCCATGGCTAAACAAACTGAGCACTACTGCTCGCCGGAGGTATGCTGCGTGCATCAGTTTCACTGAGCTCATCCTCCGATTCGTCACCTGGTCGAGCAGGTCCTGAATCTTGCGCTGCCAGCCGTCGCGCGTCGCCGCCAGCTCCTGGTCCTTGACGCGGCTCAGCTGCTCCAGCGCCGCACGCTTGCTCTGCGAATGCTGCGCCTCCAGATCCTCGCGCAGACGATCGCACTTGGCCCTGCAGGGACGTGCACATGTTGCGGTGTGGATCGCGATGCAGTGGTGTGGATCGCGATGCAGTGGTGTGGATCGCGATGCGGCAATGTGAATCGCGATACGGCGGTGTGGATCGTGATGCGGCGGCAATGTTGCCGTTGACTTTAGGGTCAACGGCAACAGTGTCTCCCCATTGCACTGCTGTAAACTACAGCAGCAGCTGCTGTAGTTGCAGTAAACTACAGCAACTACAGCAGTAAACTACAGCAGCTGTAAACTACAGCAGCTGTAAACTACAGCTGCTGTAAACTACAGCTGCTGTAAACTACAGCAGTAAACTACAGCAGATTTGTAATGCGCCCGATAATGTAACAAGCGTCTGAGTGCAGAATTCTTGTAAAGATGATTCAATATCGCCAACCGGTAGATTAAAATTGTGTTGCTATATGGGACTTATGCTGTTGACAACCAGCGAAAGGAAAATATCCCCCAAAACTTGGGAGACATAGACAGAGCAGCTACCGTTTGGTATCCATACTTCTAGTTTAATTATTTCCAAGACAAACACATGTAGGATTGTATTACATATGGCATGCATATGCATGATTTTTTTCCACTTTGGTAAATAATATTAATCAGGCCTGTATTTTTACCTCAGAGATGCCTCCCATTTCAGTTCCAAGTCACGAGTCACCTGGTCCAGCTTGATTTTCGTGTCCTCCTGTAGCGTGGAGACCTTGCTTTGATACGCCTGCTTCTGCTCATCCATCTCTTTCTGCACGTACAAAAAAACACAAACTGGAAGTTAGGCGAGATTAGGCTAGGAGAACATTGTCCCCCCCCCGACCCTCAGCTTTGCTTAACTTGTAAATATTTTTTCAAAAAATTAGTATTTATTTTTTTATCCTAGTGTTTTTAAACCTTCGTTGTTGTGTTCCAGTCCATGTATATGCCAACACCGGGGTCTGAGGGAAACGACATTTCGATCCTCTATATGTCCTGTACATATGGCAGAATTGACAATAAAGTTGAATTTAATTGAATAAACTCCACACAGAAAGGCACCAAAGCCAGTAATCGAACCCGAGGATTTCTAGCCGTCCATTCACGACAACATAAAAAAAGACACGGATGGAAAGAAACCCCTCTCTGTTTAGCGGGAGAGGAGCAGCGGGAATGTCGAGGGTCACGTGAGACCTGAAGGGTGGCGGCAGTGGCTCGCGAGTCGTGCAGCTGCGTGCGTGCGGCATCGAGCTCGCGTTGCAGCTTCTCGGCGCTGTCACGCAGCCCCGCGATGTGAGACGCGGCGGAACCCAGGCCCTGCTCGCCGGAGCGCACTAGATCCTCCAGCCGTGAAACCTGCTCCCAAACGAACACGGGGTCGCGGGGGTCAGGAGTTGGGGTGAAAGGGGGCGGGGATGCCACAAAGGTTCTTAGCTCACACCGCTTCCGATGCCACCACCGAGGAAAATGTCAGTGAGATTACAAAGAGTTAAATTTAAGAAAACTGGGCTAGCACTAGACATAAGTGGCACAGCTTGCATACTTGCCAACCCTACCAATTTAATCAGTAGGATGCACATGTCTGTGCCCTTTCACAGCATTGCGATTTTCAAAGCTAAACGTACCACTTAATACATTGTTTGAAAACAGTGTTTTCTCTGATGCAATTTTTGCTTTGAAAATCAGTAGTGTTGTCCTTTGAAGTATTTCAAAATCAAAATCCTACCACCTAAATTGGTAGGGTTGGCAAGTTTAAGGCTGTCACGTAAATAAAGACATATGAGGTCTCTGACAAAGATAACTCTCTAGTGTTCCCCGGATTGAAGCATATGGTGAAGCCTTGGGCAGATGTCCTGATCAAGACCCTTCAGTCAAAGTGTATATTAATATATACTGTGCAACAGAACTCGTAAGTAAAAGCTTCTATACATTTTTATTGTTATTTAAAACTTCCTTGTTTTACTTTTAGAGAGATAACCTCCTGGAGGTTAGCTCTCCTAAGCTCAAACGAACCTCCTGGTTGGCAGACTGCAGTTTAGCAGCAAGCTGCCCGTGCACGCTGTGCTGCTCCTGACGTTGGGCTTGCTCTGTCTCCAGCTGCTGCCTGAGCTGATCCATCTTCTCCTCCAGTTCCTGCACAAGCATGCAAAGTCACACGCCACGATGAGTCCTAACAGCTTCGTAAGGCCTTGTAGGGTTTTTTAAAAATCCGTGAATCAGATTCCGTGATAAAGTTAAGATGCATCTTGAACACAACGCTCGTGTAACGTTACATATCTCATTCCCCTGGACTATTATTTTACGTATGGCCGATTCCATTTTGGTGCAGTGAACCGTGCGGATCTTGTAGTGTTATCCCCTCGCATTGAAAGTGGGTTTCCTCTGGGTATTTTAAATAAAAAAATACCAAACGTCAAATTGCAGGATCATTCTGAAATATAATCTCAATACTTACCGAGGCTTTCCTGACATATAAATAGCATTTTTTAATGCACATTATGTCACACATGGGCTGAACGACCTGAACCATGACCTTGGTACTTATTGACTGAGTGCAGTGCGTTGGTATCTATACCACAGTGGCTGTTTCAATGGAACAGGCGAGAGGGATAAATTTGCATCGTGTTTTGATATTGTGGCAGTCAAGTAACATGTTCTAAAACTGGAGCAGAGCAGCAGGCACTTAGTGTTGTCGTGTGAGGACAGGTGACTTTGTTGGGTAGGTGACATCTGTGGGACATCACACGGGTGAGGTAATCTGGGGTAACAGTCAACAACAAGGCAGCTCAGAAATACACATGGGCCAGCAAGTATTAATCAAGGAAAATTAAATGACTTACTGAAAAAAAGATCCTTACCTAACAAGTATATCGTCATTTCACCAGAAGAACTTAAACATATATGTTTACAAACAGAAAACTTAATATGAACTGAAAAAAAAATGGAAGAATCTGGAAACTTTTAAAAGCTACTCTGGGAAGGTCACAGCACGGAGGGGACGGTGCTGTTACTCCAGTCTACGTATATGCCAACACCGGGGTCTGAGAGAAACGGCATTTCGATCGTCTATATGTCGTCTATATGGCAGCATTGACAATACAGTTGAATTGAATTGAATCCTGATCATCGTTGACGAAGACACCGATCACAACGATGGTGAAACGCCTTTCAATGCCCGCTGCTACATCGCATCGGTCGGGATCGCCGATCGTAAGATCGCACTCACCCGCCGCAGGGCACGCGTGGCGCACTCTGCGGCAGCGCGCGCCTCCTCGGTGAGCTGCTGGTGGCGTAGCGTGGCGGCCTCGGTGTCGGCGCGGTGACGCTCCTGCACGGCGCGCCGCTCCTCCGCCGCGGCCTCGCGTGCGAGTGCCAGCTCCCGCTCGTGCTGCTCGCGGAGCAGGCGCTTTTCGCTCTCCAGCGACTGCAGCGTCTGAACGTCGCCGGTGGTCCGGGAAAGAATGCGCGAGGAGGCTATTCGCGTTGTCGGTCGGATACACTTTCCTGTGCCCTTGCTAGTCGTGTTGGTTATTTGTGTAGGTTATATCCTAGATTATGAATACCTATGTGGAGGATGCCGCGAAATTCATGAAGCGGGCTACAAACGCGGTGGAAGTTGGACAATCAGATTGGCACAACCGTGCATTTCATCATCATCATCATTGTCAGAAACCGCTTAATCCTGTACAGGGTCGTGGTGAGCCGGAGCCTATCCCGGCAGACACAAGGCAGGGCTACACCCATGATGGGATGCCAGTCCATCAGAGGGCAACCGTGCATTTGTCACAAACGCATTTCTGATGATGATGATAGTGTAAGACATTTTTAAGTTTGGAATGCAATTTAATGAGACAGCATTGTGGTGTGCAGGATAGATGATGGAAAGTTGCAGACATTAATTGCAGTGGCACACAATTTTCAGAAATTAATCTCAATCATCATACTAAGGCAGTAGACTTTAGAGCTGGGAACAACTACCAAATATAACAAAGGAAGCAATAATGAGGTGCGGTGATATTTAACAGCATTGGCCATAGTAGCCTTTTTATTTGTAGGATTGGCTTGCGATTCTAATGACCTAATTGGTTCATGTACTACCATTTTGATTAGTATCTCGGGAAAACACCATGGCGGGGCTGTGTGTGCATGATGTGGCCGTAAAAGCCCCAAGGAACCCCACCGTCTCTTGCTGCTTTAGAACCGTCCGCTCCCCTTCGGCCTGGCTCAGCTTCTCACGCAGACGGGACACTTGCTCCCCCAGGTGCCGTATGTTCGCCTGGTCTGCCATCTGCGAGGCCTCCAGACAGCCAATCCGATCTGCCCATGCAGCACACCGATTCACATGAAACAGAAATGTGGTTTCACTTTGCACCTGACCAAAAAGATGATTGCACACACATGGGTGAAGGAAAAACTGTAGGTCCGTGACCTGCAGTTGAAATACATGCTTGGTTGAACAATACTGTTTTATGCTTGACTACCAGTTAAAGGTGCAAATATCTACGTGTCAAGGCGTAGGGAATTTTCTCAACAAGTCTATAGGTTGCAAGAGGTTTTGAGCCAGGGGAATGTAATACTAGTGTGGTGGCACTCACTGGATCTGCTGAGCAGCTGAGCAGCCTGGTCCTGTAGCTGGTCACGAACAGAAGCTAGCTCCCTCTGGGTATCAGCGAGCCGGGCCTGCGAGGAGGACGCTTCCTGCCGGGCTTCTGCCAGGCGTCTCTCCACATCCTAAACAAACGGCGCAGGGAACGCGGGTCGGTGTGTTGACACGTGTTTGCGGACGGCAAATATCACGGGAACGGCAAATATCACGGGCATGAAGAATCGCACTGTGCTCCTAATGAAGACCCATCGTGTACCTGCTTGCCCTCGTTTGCAAGCCCGAGGTCCCTGTGCAGCTGCTCCCCCTGCTCTCTGAAAGTGGTGACCTGTGCTTGGATCAGCTGAAGCTCGGCTCGCTGCCTCTCCACGATGCACCGCAGAGAGCCCTCCCGGGCCTCCCAGCCTCGCCTGCAAGCATGAGCACAGCACAACAGGACGCCTGTGAGCCAGCGCTTTGGAGGCAAAGGTGAGTGGTTAAAGTAGATTTGTCCCAAAACCTGGCGGCCTGCAGTGTGTCAAGGAGATGGCAAGTACAACAAGCAGGTTCATAACCCTGTCTTTGCGGACCATTAAATGTCATCCCCATGTAGACAGTACGTAGATTAAAAATCCACCAAACCTAATTTGGCCACACAACCCAATATAGCGGCTCTCCCAATGTACACTGAGTCTAGGTGAGGCTATCTTATAAGAATAAATTACACTTGTGTAAAGATCGCCGCTAGTCCATTAGGCGACGTTTACACATCGCGCAAAGGAGGCCACGCTTGGTGCTCTCCCCGTCGTTGATCGTGCCGGCCTAGAGAGGTGCTCCCCGCTAACAGCACTTGGCCCAACAGTCCGTCGAGGGCTCTAAGTGTCCAATCGTTGTCTCTCGTAATCGCGTCCCTCGAAACAACCGTCACGGCGCACGCCGCTCACTGCAGCTCGTCGGCGTGGGCCTGGAACTCCTGACGCAGCCGCTGCTCGTGCGCCTCCCACTCGGCGAGCCGACTCTCGTGCTTGGCACCGCGCAGCTCCTGCAGCTGCCGCTCGTAGCTGGCGCGCGCCTCGGCCACGCCCGCCTCGCGCTCGCCCTCCAGGCGCCGCACCTCGTCCGCCAGCCGGTCCGTCTCGCCGCGCAGGCGCTCCGCCTCGGCGCGCAGGCGCTCCGCCTCGGCGTGCTCGCGCTCGGCCCGGGCGCGCGACTCGGCCGCCAGCTGGCTGTGCTCGGCGTCGCGGCCCTGCTCCAGTTCCCGGAGCGCGCGGTCGTGGGACGCTCGCGCCTCCGCCAGCGCCGCCTCTTTCTCCTGCTCCAGCCGTTTCTGGGGCGGGAGGGGGGTCACGCAGCAGTAATGACCCTTCAGTTGGGGGGGGAGGGAGTAGGAAGGGCGATTGGGACAGTGTGCACGGAGTTGTGAGCGCGTAGTTCAATTCGATCATCATTATCAGCCACGATCGATTCACGGCTGGATGAAGGCTTCCCCAAGCAGTGGTCATCATTGCGCTGCGATATAAAGATCCATCTGGCGTCTGCACGTGAGCTGCTACACGTAGTATATATTCGTGGATATACTTTTTTATCAGTTTACTTGCCGCCTGTTATTAATTACCTAGGGTCACAAGGCAATGTGATATTTATCGCAGGCCACATGATACTGAGTTATTCAAATCATGGGAGCGAAGTATTCCCGTCCTAAAATAAATCCAGCCTCAACTACAAATCGTAAGAAACACGTATAGTGTCGAACAAATGTATCAATAGAATCAAAATTCATCTTTCAATCACGGAGATGATTATTTTTTTACATGTTTAGAGGTCACCACTCTGACCTGCATTGAGGTGAAGCCCACGATCTTGGCCTCGAAGTCGCGCTTCATGTCGAGCATCTGTGTGGACAGAGTGAGGATGCGGTCGGCGTGCTCGGCGTCGCGACCCGCGTCCCGCTCCTCCACGTGCCGCCTGCCACACCGCACAACCGCACCCAACGAGTTCACCGGCAGCACGTCTAGGGCGGTTGCTCCGCGAGCACTTTAACAATCGCGAGCGGTATTTGCAAGGGGTAAAAAAAATGTAACACGAAGGCTTTCGTGAACAATGTTATCCAGAGTATATCTCTTTTTACGGGCTCGGTCAGGTAAAAATATAAGTGCCGTAAACCCGCCTCCACCCGACACAGCCAATTAGTAAGGTTTGTCACGTGTTCCTGATTAACCTGATTGCAACTATCAGCGAAACGTCGTACCTTCGTCGTAAATGTTGTGGGTTCGCTCTCAAACATACCGATATGCTGAAGTAGTAAAGAATCGGAACGTTTTGGTCACGTGATGTAAGGGGTAAAAAAAACGTACAAGGTCAAGGGAGACTCTATTATCATCGTTATAGAGCCATTATGCTGCTGCCATCAATAACTTGATGGAGGCTTCCCTACACTGCGGGGGACATGAGGATTAATCGACCACGCTTCCCCGTGCTGGTCAGTGTGCGTTGGTGAAGGTGGGGAGCATAAACGTGGCATGGGAGCATACAAGTAGAATACGATAATGGAGTTTGCTGCACTGCCCTTTGGCTGCACATTATTTAGCCTCACAGCCTATAACAACTCACCATCCAAGCACGATGCTTAGCTTACTACTGCTATGCAATGAAGGGATGGTGGCAGGCCAGGGGCCTTGGCCGGCAGCGCGAATGCTTTTAGCGCCGGTTGCCAAGCGTCGGCACAACCCTTTGATCACCGCGATTGGCCGGTTGTCTAAAGTACATGTCTCAAATAGCGACATGACTTCGCACCAAAGCCGATCGTTCATCTTTACGAGCCGCCCGGCGCCTCTTGCCTGTAGGCCTCCAGCTGCTCCTGGGCCTGGCGTCGAAGGCGGCCCTCGCCGGCGAGCGCCTCCTCCAACGAGCGGGCCTTCTCGCGCAGCTCCGACTCGGCGCCCAGACGGGACTGGTAGCGCAGCAGGCGGTGCCGTGTCTCGGCCGCAAACTGCTGCATCTCCTCGGCGTGCGTCTCGCGAAGCGCCGACACGGCCGTCTCGTGCTCGTCATTCTTGGTGTTGAGCGCGTAGATGACCTGCGGATGCACGTATCTACGATTCAATTCAAATCAAAAAATTTTGTCAATTCTGCCATATGTACAGGACATATAGAGGATCGAAATGCTGTTTCTTTCAGACACCCCGGTGTTGGCATATACATGGACTGGAACACAACAACAAGGGTTTAAAAATACTAGGATTAAAAAAAACTAAACACTAACAATGTTTTCATATTTACAAGTTAAGCTAAGCTGGGGGTCGGGGGGGGACAATAACAAGGCACAGGTCTAGAACAAAAACTATAATTATAACAAATATAATGCAAATAGACCTAATATAGTGCAAACGTTGTGAAACCCCCTTCTCGTGGCCATAAAGCCACCATATTATGGTTTTCCAAAAGGCAGTACAGCAATTGGGTTAATGTCAATCCGTTTCCATCTGTGCGGGTATAGTGTTAACCCCCCCCCGCCCCGTTGCATGTGTGGGTGTTTCTCCGTGTGCTCCCATTTTTTTTCCAAAGTCTATAAACAACGCATAAATTCGCTGCAGAAAATGTAAAAGTCCATGCCTTTCAGAAGGTACAATACCATAAACATTACGCCTGCCTCGATCACCCGTCTCTATTCACTCCCGTTAACCTCTCGACGCTTTCAAAGTGGTTCAAGTAAATCCTTAAAAACGCAACCTGCTAACAAAATACATTTCTTGATCTCACTTTCGCCACCTTCTGTAGTATACACATAACTGTAGAACATACATGAGCGTGTGCTACAACTTCCATATTCTCGCTTCCCGAATGACATCTGCGTAAAAACAAAATAAAGAGGAACTAAAAAAAGTATGATAACAAAATATATACCAAATATTAAATGTGTTGGCAACATATTGTCCTACACATGTTTGCAAAGCGCATAACACATGAATTAAGAAACTTTAATAACCGGTCATTACATAAATAAGAATACAAATAAATGTTGAATGAATATGTGCGCGTTATAAGTGTAAAATTATTATTATTAATACGAACTCTTCACACTTTCATTAACAACCATATACAAATTAAGTTGACAATGGTGAACTAAGAATTGGTTACCAAGGCTGTTATTTCGGGATAGCCTACATCAGTACAAAGGAAAAGACTGTTCGTTGATATTTAAATGCAATTAATTTAACTATATAAAGCAAAAAAAATGTTTATTAAAAAAACAAATGTGAATTCAATCTAAAAAATCTACTGCAACATTAATTAACTGAGAAACCACAATCATAGCAGTACCCCTTGCCAATGCAGTACAGTACTGCACAAAGCAGGAAGTAGTTCAAAAATACCGATTGGCAACAAAAGTACAAGGAAGCGGGCTGTCATATCTGAGGCACACACAGGTCTGCCGCAGCCCAAGCGCAAACGGCTGCAGTGAGTGAGTGCACGATTCTTTTGTCCGAGATTCACAATACGGCTTTGTGTTGTTTGTTCGTATGTAATAGTATAGCATTTTTTGGCTTCTGTCCCAATGTAATACATGTTCTTTCGTACATTGTGTGTGACATACATATGGCTTTTGGACCAAATGTAGCGTTGCTGCATGAAAGGGAAACTGCTCTCTATCGTGCTGACGCAATGTATACGGTACTCGTAACCTCGTGTAAAACACTACCGTCTGAGAGTACTGTAATTTGCTTGAAGAAATGTAATAAGGAAGTGTGTTACTGCAGGTGAATGGGGTGAAACGCAATAAGTCTTGATTAAACGTTAAACCACGCAGTGTATTGTTTTGTTGTTTTAAAGGCGACCCGAAGTAAAGAGGGAAGTCCCCGTGGCCACTGGATTTTCACAGGAATAGTTACTCTTGAAATCTCAGGGGGCATAGGGCACTGACTAAAGTTCATCATCGCGATCTTAACTAAACACACTCATTTCACTCTTACCAGGTTCTGTACTATACATATTACTAACAACATTTTTACGTGTTTGGAAGTACATTGTGAATGTTTGTCAATAATAAAATTACTTTAATTCCAGTTTCTTTTTAGGGTCTATACGCAGGGACAGCTTCTACCACCAGGAAGGCAACCATGTCCTACGACTCGTGTGAGCCGCTGCAGTTTGACATCGAAGTGTCCGCAGCCGAGGAAGACGGAGGGAATGACAGCACTGTGGAAAAGTCACCTCTGCCGTGTCGAGCTCAAGCCCTCGACATCGGCCGCACGAACGACACATCCGGAACCCAAAACCCGGGACTCGAGTTCTTCTCAGACCTTCTGAACGCCAACACAATTCCTGCTCAACCGGCCAAGCAGGACACGAGCAGACCGTCCAAAGAGGCCGGCTGCCTGAGCGAGCTCTGGCAGGGAGCGGCCCCACCGCCTCCCACGTACGCCGCGGAGGTTTGCGAGAAAGCGCGCTGCCCCGACGACGGAGAGACCTCCGGCCCTGACGACGACGCCGAATACGTGAAGATCGGCATCAGCGACGACGTCGGAGAGGCAGACGGCGACCCCGGCGACGGCTTCATGCCGCCGGCGCCGTCGTGCGCGTCGCGCTGCGCCAAGCACGGCGCGCACCTGCGCGTGTACTGCGCGGACGACGGGCAGGTGATGTGCGTGCGGTGCCAGATCTCGACGCGGCACGAGGGGCACAGGATTCTGTCCGACGTCGAGGCGGCGGAAGAAATGCAGGTCAGCGAGAGAGCGAGAGTGTCCGCCGCTCAAAGTAAAAGTCGCGTGTTTTGTTTAACCTTCGCACGTTTATGAAGTAAGAAACGACGTGTCGTGTGTGTCGCTGTCAATTTGGTTTATAGTTTCCGTGTGTGTTTTTATGCGATCAGGCCTCCCACAATGAATGGCTGGAGAAGCTAACGAAGGGAAAAGAACGGAACGTACAAATTATTGAAGCGATTAAGAAGGCGTCCACAGAGGCGGCAGTAAGTTTCACGGTTGAGCAGCAGACTACTTAACGCGATTCAATTAACAATCGGTACAATATTTACATGCACTGTAACGTAAGAATACCTATTCAATTAGATTCAACTTTATTTTCAATTCTGCCATATGTACAGGACACACAGAGGATCGAAATGCCGTTTTTCTCAGACCCCGGTGATGGCATAAACACGGACTGGAACACAACAGCAAGGGTTTAAAAATACTAGGATAAAAAAAACTAAAAGAATATATGTTTACAAGATCACCTATAACCCCCATATTACAAAAAAGGGGACAAGCACCAAGCTGACGTCACCGGCCACAGAACCAGATTAAGCACCTGTTGCCCGACACGTGTAAACGCGAGCGCTAATTTGCGACTGCCGGAACGCGAATGGCCGTTGGGACGGCGCGGCCTCGCCGGCACGCGCCGCCCGGCGCCAGCTCATCGCCCTCGTTTCCGCTGTTCTCCCGTCGTCCGCGCAGTAACTGTTCACAGCCTTAATCTTATATGGTTATTTGTCGGAAAAAAAACGTGCGCAATGCTATGTATTTCAGACTGATTTCATTGAAAAATGTGTGTAATGCTATGTGTAAATGGTTTTTTTGGTTGCCACCGCGACCCTCACCAGGACAAGCGGTTTAGAAAACGGATGGATTTTAATTTTTGGTTATTTATTAATCTTGTGCATATTTTTATTAATGTCAGCAGCTCGTATGTTTGTTGTGTCGCAGGAGTGCCGCAAAGAGCATGCAAGCTCACTATTTTTCTGCTGTAATAATAAATATCTATCTCCCCCGAGGCGGAGGCGGAGAGGGCGAGGCGGCGCGCCATCGTACAGTACCAGGCGCTCATCGGCCTGCTGGAGGACGAACGGGCGCAAGTATTGCGGCTCATCTGCGAGCACCAGCTCGAGCAGCGGCGCCGCCACGAGCTGCTGGTGCTCGCGGTGGTTCGCGAGACGCAGGCAATGCAGGGCGCCATCGACGCGCTGCACGCAGTCATGGCCGAGCAAGCCATGCCGCACCAAACCCTACAGGTGCGAATCCACACAGCTCGACTTCGCCGCGGCAGGGTGGCGCAGCGGTAACATCTGCGCCTCACAGAAAGAATGGTCTTGCCCGAGCAGGTTCGATCCACGCCTCGGGCGCCTTTCTCTGTGGCGTTTGTGTGTTCTCCCCCTATTCCGCGTGGGTTTCCTCCGGGCTCTCTGGTTTCCTCCCACAACTTTAAAAAATACACGTTAATTAATTGACCGATAACATCCTAATATATAGGAAGCAGTGTGTGGCAATATGGCGCCGGCAAACCGCCTGGCTGCCTCCTCCGCCTCTCTGCGCTTTCCTCGCGCCTCTGAGTCGTTCTCTTGTCGAATGAGTACCTTCGACAGTGAATTAATATGTGCGCGTTATAAATGTAAAATTATTATATATTATTTACTGATAATAATATTTCTATTTCCATTATTATCCTACCTTTAAATTTGTTTCACTGCTGTCTCATTATAAAGCCGTCCTGTTTACACAAACGCCTATCTGCCCTTGCACATTCCATTTTTAGTAAATGCCACACGAGTAATGAAACGCTGGAATTCTTAAACAACAGAGCAGGAGACCAACTGGTAATTTGTTTTGTCTGCGTGCTTTGCAATGTTGGAAACACAGTGATGACAAGCAATACAACTACAGCAAATGAACTGCTAAAAAACAACCCACCACACTCGAACTGTCACTTGTGCTCAACAAAGCGTGTTGCTTTAGGGCCTGAATTTAAAAAATATGCGCTCTCCACTGAACATGTAATGTAATCTATCTGTGTGTGTGTATTGTGACAGGCATTCAAGGCTATCCAAGAAAGGTAGACCACGTTCTTCTATTTATTCAGCCCCCTGCCTTCCTGTTTGAACTACTATACAAAAGCTTACCAGGGGGGGTCCGTAAGTTGGTACAGCTTTTTTTTAAAGCAAATATCGCCACTGGGATTCACGTATTTGTAAACATTTAGCACTGGATCCAAGACAACCTCTGCGCCACTCATTCATGC
>JAZEWU010000012.1:1980960-2033935 GCA_036362915.1 Geotria australis | reverse complement strand
TACCTGCAGCTTGAAGGGAACGGACAGAGAACCACCTGAACTCACGCAGATTCAAAACAACGGACTGCAGACGGTGACCGAATTTGAAGTGAAAATCTCAAAACTGCTGAAAGCATTTGAACCAAGTGAGTCTCGTAACTATTATACATTCTCTTTCAATGCTCACTATTGCAATGCTGCATGACCAGTCTCCCCAGGTCACAATGGCCAAACTCAAAAGGCATTTTGGTAAACAAGGGTGTAAGGTAAGGGCTGCGAAGACAGCTGCAGCAATTGGGAAAATTCTTGAGGTGCCATTCCAAAACCGAGCTTGCTTCGGTATGCGAGCTATTTGTCCCCGAGTTTGAAATTATGCCCAAATTTTCCTGGACCACACATGCAAACACATTATGCCCCATGGCATTAATGACGGCTGCAATCATTATACCATGCCGCTCAGTGAAGATTGACGAAAGTCAGAAGCCCATATATGTCAGCATATAAATACCACACCATAATGGGTTTTACTCACCACTGCTCAGCTTGCGCAATACGACAAGATCGCGCGCATTTTAGTGATTCTGTCGTATAGATACCGACGATCACATTTACAGTACATACAAAACACATATTTTGGCAGAGCCGATGGCGGTGACCCTCGACCCTGAGACGGCGCACCCCAACCTGGAGATCTCTGCGAACGGCGCAGAGGTGCGGTGTTTGCGAACGCGCCGAGACGTGGCCGAGGAGCCTGGCCGCTTCCTCTCCACTCTCAACGTGCTGGCGTGCCGCGGCCTACCCGCACTCAGTCACCACGGCTGCTGCTACTGGGAGGTGGTTGTTTCCCAAAAAACCGGCTGGACGGTGAGCATTGTGCTGCGTGGACGTTACGGGTGGTGATGAGTGCTTAGCTTTTTGTTTACTTTTCCCAAATTTATTCCAATAGTGAAGGAGTGGGGATACTACAAACCCACGGGGCTGGACACAGTCCACAACTTCATTTCATAAGGTCCACATCTTCATTTCATATGGCTGATAATGGCTGAACAACAAAGATTAACCTAGTTATGAATGCACTCAGACTCGATACTGTATTGACATAAAGATGCTAGCCAAAAATAATAAATCTCATATGCGGTAGATACATACCTAGGTTGTATGTCACAGGCTACCAAACACATGCTCTGGAGCTGCGGTAATGAGAAACAGCTTTAGAGCTAGAGTCAGATGCTCAAATATATCTCTTTAGTGAGTCAATACAACTTGCATGCAGTTATATCAAGGATGAGCTATGAGTTGAATTCTCGGGCATGGCCAACACGAGTGGGGTAATAATATGAACCAGATCTGAGTACCCCAGTCACAATAACGTATTGACCAGTGTCATGAAGTATGGTCACTCTTCAGAGCTGACTTTTTCGGGATAGTCATGTCAGGCGATTTCCCTCTCTCCTTCGCGACGTTTTGGCTCCCACGTTGGAAGCATGGTCAAACAACCACAACGATCAAAAGACGAGGAGAGGCCTTATTCCAGCTACGGATAGATTAAGACTGACGATCTATCCGTGGCTGACAACAAAACCATCTTAATTTGGTAGGCCGCAGTCACAGCCAGCACTACCCCCTGCCTTAAACGTTTCTAACCCCAACGCGTTGCCGCCCCCGACAGGTGGGCATGGCGTACGCGTCGGTGCCACGCGCCGATGCCAGCCGGCTCGGCCGCAACTCGGCCTCGTGGGCGCTGGAGCTGCACGACGGCGTCTGCACGGCGTGGCACGACGGGGTAGCCGAACCGCTGCTGGCACCGGCCGTCTCAAAGCCGCCCGCCGTGGTGGGCGTGCTGCTCGTCGAGGGTGCCGGCGTGCTGGCGTTCTTCAACACCGCCAGCATGGGCCTGCTCCACGCGTTTCACGCTCGCTTCCTGGAGCCGCTCTACCCGGCGCTCAACCCGCACAGCTGCCGGGAGCGGCGGAACGTGGCACCCCTGAGGCTGGTGCAACCCGAGCGCGCGCACTACTCCGATGCCGCTGCTGCTGCCGCCAACGCCGCTACCGCCGCCGGCGCGAAGCCGTCGTTCAAGCTTGTGCTGTCTGGCCTTTTTGGTTGACTGTCGGCTCTCGGGATACGGATTGATTTAGGTTTTTTTTTTACGATGCGACGTATGATAATTGCTCTTAACAGCTGCTCTTTCAGGATAGCCGTGGCAAGCGGTTCCTCCTCCTTCGTGATATTTCGCCTACCATGTTGGAGGCAGCTCTTAAGAGCAATTCTCTTGAAATATTAATCTTCTCTTTTGAAAGAAAGCTGCTAAGCAGGGGTCCAAGGGCTCAAAACATTAACGGGTCAGCAACAAACACCACTATTGGAGTAGTCATATATAAGAGTTAACACAAATAATTGAGCTGCACTGGTCAGTTACTGGGTTCTAAGCTGTTAATTGCCATGTAACAGAATGGTTTCTAGCAGTAGAAGCAAGGATATCTGTGATATCAGAAATTATTCTATCATGCCACTTTCTAGAGACCACTCTCAAGTAAAGCACGATGAATTGCTTTCTATAAGAGTTCCTGAATGGCATTGTCTTCATCGCATTGACAGTTCCCAATATCACAAATAGAGTATAACTGTGGAAAAGAACAAGAGTAAAAACATACGAATGTAGCCAAGTGGAGGGATTTTCAGCACCATTGGCCATTCCAACGAGATTGTAGTCGAACAAAATAATGGGAGCAATATATAAACGTGATGCATTTTCCATGTATACATATTTATAAAACAGTGGCTTGGCATACAGGCAGCCGCATAACTCTGTCTTTAAGACAGCTTCTTTATGTCCTCTTCAATGATTTACTATCGGCTTTCTTTGTTTACAGCCCAACTTTTCCTCCTCTCACGCCTAACGGCAATGAATCAATTTTATAATTTAAAAAGAATGAAGGAAACTTCCCGAAAGCAATATTTCAGACGGCTCCTCTTCCGCCCCGCTTGCTCGTGTTATTTTCCGTGATTCGAATCGCGCCGACGTGCACGTGCTCCACAGAAGCGGGACACACCGGGGCCTGTCGCGGGCACGGGTGGACAGGAATTCCTGCGCCAGGATCCACTTACACGTGGATACAGCCTACACTCAGAGCCTCTCCTGTCAGCCCACAAATAGACGCGACGCGTTGCAGCCCGTACGATGCAATAGCACTGTACTCGCAATTCCGCGTGATGTAGTTTATTTATAAGGCACTGAAGTTTCCCGACAGCCCAATGTAAAATTAAGTGGTGTAAAAATGTTCTATTTAAAAGCTGTTTACACCGAGCGGTTGGCTCTCACAGGGCTTATTTTTATGAATTATGTCATGGCTTGAAGTGTACAGTATTTTTATGCACAGTTATTGACGGCCGCGGGCGATTCATTACATTGCTGGAACTAGCGTCTGATTTTCCCCATTGGGTAAATGGCCACTGCGGCGAGCAAACCGCTGACCAGATTACGCGAAGAGTCCCCTGGCCAGAGTTGAAATAAACAGAACGACGGAAATAATTAACAAATGTACGTCTTCAATCCGCCGTGGCAGCCCGGTGTGAGCTAGTTGCTGAGCGAAAGCCAAAAGTGATCGTGGCATTCTGAGAGTAACTTATTACAGCGTTGGAGTGCCTGCTCCACTGGGCAGTCAGTGTGCATTCACGTAGGTCCTTGCACGCCCTAACATGCCTCAGCGGCCCCCCTGCCGAGCCCATATCTCGGAGCCCCTGTCAAGCTAACGCGCGTATCCAGGGATTACGAGGTGGCATGGCACAGCGGGGGATAGCAGAGGGGAGGGAAAACTGGCCCAAAACCCCCACGGCGCCGCCGCTGCCTTCACCGTGAGTGGGACGAGACGCGCAGTAAACGCCGCAGCACCGGAAATGTAGTCTTCTGGCGACGGCCTGAGAATGTTAGAGGTGGAGGGGGGGTCAGTTCCTCGTGGTGTTTCTATCTCCACAGCCCAGGGTGGTGCTCGCGCATTTTCTGTGGCTATGGAAACAGGCCTTGGGAGGGCCAAACCACGTAAACTTGAGCGCCTCTACGGCCAGGCACGCTGGAGGTAGCCTTGATGTACACAACCAATAACGCACAATGCTGTAAGTAAACAGTCAAGAGTCTGCTCCACTATCATAAAATAACAATATATTAAGACTTCACCGGTCTATGGGCTTTCAGGACCGATCTGGTTTTTATATCAGCATTTGTTTCAGTAGGCAATCACTTGACAGGTTTTTTTTATTTATCTTGTCTCATCACAGGCCTGTCTCCTATTAAAGAAATATTGACACAGATACCCTTCCCCACCAATTTGTCTACTCCCAGCCAAAATGTTACAGAGTGAAATACAGCAAGCTCTATTGGAATTCAATGGAGCATACCAATAATATGAACCAGACAACATGAAAACAACACAATGAATATCACTCAGTCGGGCTTCCAACTTTCCAGACAAATGTCAACCATTTGTTGAAGCATGCAAACCCTGGACTGGTTTTATAATTCTGGAACTCATCAGTAGTTGTGTGTACTAAACAAATACTACTAGTTTGCCAAATGCTATCAGTGAGTATCCTCTCTCTACAATATGGGCCATAAGCTCAAAAAACAATATTGTACAAAACCTCAACGAGCACTAATGGAGTATTATGGGTTAAACAAAATCCTTTGAAACATACATCCATGCATTATGTATAGTTCAAAATGTCCATCAAGCTGTGAATCAGTGACGGCTGGCTTTGACTGGAGGGAACGAGGAACACATGTTATTGATGGTGAACTTTGTATGACCTATAGCCTTTAACCCATGTAAAAATACAATGACTGATAATTGCAGTGGGTGGTGGCGCTGCCTGGACAAGGCTCCATGCGGCTTCAGGTCACTCATCTGATGCAGTTTTTACGAAGGATCGTTGTTTAGAAAAAAAAAATGTAACCAGTTCATGGAACAGACTGGTACTGGCTTATACTCCATATACAGAAGAATATATAAATACTTTATTACTATATACGGACTTACCTGCATGTGTGTATTGATAGAAGACAATCACATATAACGAGGAAGAATAAATACGCAACGTCTTGTTCAAAACTAAACATTTCCGTTCCCTCTGAAGCAAGCCTTGGTTATTCTGCCCAGTTTTAGTCATGTAAAGACAAATATTTAATCTAATACCTTCGAAAATATATCTTTCAAATGCTGCCTTATTAAAATGTGTTGCATGTGCCATTAAACAATCTACATTTTGGTGCATTTCTGCATGAAATATGTGACAAATTGTTATCTGAAGAATTATTGATTTCTTTTACCAACAATAGGTGTGTAAATAGTCCACAAAATCAAAAAGAGCGCTTTTAATTAGCTTGAAATAAATACAGCTTAGACAGCTCATTTATCGGATTTAAGAGATTACTGTTCACAGCCAAGCAATTAGATCTATCACTGAGCAGACATGTACACTACCCCCTTGTGCAGAGCTTAATGTTTCCTCTGCAGAATTTATGAACAATGCTCCACAGGATATAGTGTGCTCATACGCCATACTTAAACACTTTCTAGATTTACTTTTCAAAGTGTACATTTCAGCAGGAGGTTTGAGTGGGCTTTTTTTTCAACGTTTTGAGAAAGAAATGTGGGCAGTGACAACTTCAACAATATCTGCACACTGGGCCATTGTTCAGCCCCATGGTGAAACAGGCCCTTGCATAGACACTGTGACTTGGATGAAAACACCAGGGATAAAGTGAGAGAAGCGTGCAACTGTCAGATGTAACTCTCTGCCTCTCTAACACACGTTCACTTGTTTATAGACATATACAGTATGAATTGCTTCCACCGTAAATTCATGAAAGATTGTTTACTTTTGCTGAAAATTTCTGATTTAGATGAGGGCCTCTCAGTGCCATGCTGGTAATGGGTGTTAATTTACCATACTTCACCACACTGGTCAGTTTTAGTTGAAGCTGGAAAGCAAAGATGCAGGAGATGCGTAGTACAATGTAACTATGGATATTGCTTCACTGCCTTCCACTGCCCACAACGTAGCTCGTGCAGCCCATAACACCTATTTTGCACGGATGTCACCTATCCAATAGCGGTCGCCCATCAAAAGCACCTTTCACTCTCAACTCAGCTTAGCTTCCGAGACATGATGAGATTGGGCACATAAGGGGTGACTTGATCGTAGGTTAAGTGCGGATTAAGAGTGTTTATTTTGGCTGAAATTTTGAGCTGTACTAAAAAAAAATAACTTAAACCCCTCTGCATCACACACGTAGTAATTTAGCACCTGCCCAGCGTCACCAGCTAAAATTGCTCCAAGTAAATCGAGTGTTAAGCTGCATGTGCACATCCCAGCGAGTCGCTCGGTTCACCTCACTTTACCCACATCTCTAGGCGGCGTGAAAAGTAAACTCCCTTCACAACAGCCGGGCCCCAAGGTAACATCACCGTCCCTGCTGAGTGAGCAGAGTGAGCACACTCACGGAATACTTCTTGTTCAGCACGAGGGGGGCTGGTGCCGTGGCGTGGGATTAATCGTCCACACCTGCTTCATGGGTCATGCCTCCTCTGCGGTGTAAGGAATTCCTTTCTGCTCTACTGTACATAAGATGTTTAACAAGCTCTCATACAGCAGGGTGACAGCCCCGTTTATCAATGTCACGTCTTGCACAGATTGATAGGAGGTGGAATCAACTGATATGTGGCCTTCGATGGCATCGTGTCCCGATCACAGACCGCGCGACTGGCATTATCGTGCACAAGAATTAATCTGGGATGGAGGGGTCGGACCCTGTGTCTGCTGTACCTCTGCGCACAGGTATATGTAAAGCAGGAATGGGCAAGAGGAATTTTCTGCGCAAACCATCCAACTCCGCACGGCTCCGTGCAAAGTAATGAGCCACTTTTGAACCGCACTTATGCTCAGATAGAAAACAAGGTGAGTGGTGCACACAACTTAGAAAATCAAGACCGTTGAGTGTGCAGCTGATAATTATTACTGCACTGCCACTGTACACACCCAGTACAGAAAAAAATGAAGTTGCTCAGCCAGTCAGCTCAAAGGAAGACACTGCCGTATATCTTCCTCTGAAGCCTAGCAATGTCAGTGTGATGTAGAGAGCAAAGGTGTTGACGAGAGCTGTTGAGTGAAGCACGTTCTTGCTCTGCACTGCCGCTGTGCCAGGCAATGTATTGTACATCATCAGCGATGATCTGTCCTCTGCTGGATAATGGGCTTCCCACACCAACAACATTCAGCTTGGTCTTGCGATGCCACAGTCCATTTTCTCTGACACGAGTTAACCTCATTGTTCCAACCATCACTGTGTACTTTCAGTAATTGCCCTAGGAGTACATATTTTTTTGAGTTTTGCAGAAGTGTCCATAAAGTAAAGTACTTTTTTGTTGTTTAGAATACTATTCTACTATCTTTCCACTGCATTGCACATTTAGCTCCGAAATACTTTGATTGCCAGCCCTGCTGCTGAAATTGTATATACAGTACTGTGCTGTATTACATATTGTCCCGAGCACATGCATTCGTCCCGAGCCTTAAGCCATATATGGCAATTTTCTAAAGCCCATAACATCTCAGTGGCTCTTGCTGTCAACAATCACAAACACTCGCTCGCCATTGGGATAAACAGCTCACACTGGTTATGGATCCAGTGGAAATGACTTACACTGACTGCACTGTAGTCTGAAACACCAACAAGAATATATTTCGGCACTCCTAGAAGTAAACCTTCAGCACAATGTGGGTAACCTGTTTAAACACTAAAGATCTTTAGAATTCCCTTGTATAAACACTTGAAAATATTACGTAGAAACACAACAACGTTAAGTGTAAATTTGTGACACCCTTAGCCCCATTCAAAAGTACATGATCAAAAGCCACTTTAACAGTATTCTTTGTTTTGTTTATGTTTTACCCAAAAAATACCTGTTCAGGCTATAAAGTAGTAATCCATCCATTGTCAGAAACCGCTTAAATTTGTACAGAGTAGCGGTGAGCCAAAGCCTATCCCAGCAGACACAGGGCGCGGAGCAGGGCTATACTCATGACCGGACGCCATTCCATCACAGGGCACGGGGGGCTGGGCAAGTTGAATGTTTAAAAAAGGACTGGACAGGCACACAATTCCAGACATTCCTCTGCTCGAGCAGGTACAGGCCCTTGCTGTAGAATGTGGCACATGCCCTCACCTGAGGATCCTGTTATGACAAACGGAGACAAACACCAGTAGTTGTCAAGAAAGCACGTGCAGGCGGCAAGCAGCCTCACATGGCAACACACGAAGCACTCCTCGAAAGGAAAGCTGTAGGTTAAACCCATGCATTAAGACGTTTAGAGGCCATTAAACATGTTTTTGGCAAACTCTACTGGCTAAAACGCAAGCCGGTGCGCACTAACGATCATAATAATAATAAGGGCAACAGCATTTGTAACGTGTGCGATGACAGTGTTATTGCACATCTGCCAAGGCGGGTCAATAGTGACACGCTAGACGTGAATGTTAATGATGACATTGATGGCAAACAAAGCCAGCCAAGGCCATTATGCTTGGGCAGCTCTCATGCACATTTACGTCTGAATGAATCTCATGATTCTTAAAAGCTCATCTTCCATGGAAGCACAATTAGACTGCATTAAAAAGCCAACGGGGCAGTGTAAAGTTGAACTATTCCTCCGTGATATAATGGTGCAGCGTGCGACAGATAAAGGTCAAAGTTAAAAGCAGCTGTAACCTCCCGCATCGCAGAGCTGAAAGCCACTATTCACACTGCTCAGGGACGAGGGAAGGGCACTGCTGGGAGGGGAAAACGAAACTGTACGATATCAGTACAGCGGGATTAAGAAGAATAGCGGTATTGTACTGAGCAGTCAAGACAAGTGCTCCGTTGTCTGAACTGATGTCAGCTCACTTGCAAGTCTACATACATCAATATATGTGAGAAACATTTTAAATCGGCATTCCTTAAAAGCCACTAAAAAAAATCCAAGATCTATTACTGCAGCACAATGCGCTTGTTTACCAAATAAGTTCATGGTGTGCACTCTGACATTTATTGTTTGGGCTCAGACAGACTGTGTCGGCGGCCCTCCGCTCCAACATTGAAGAACTCATGCGTGAAGTGTTTTGAAAAATCACGCATGGTACAATGTGAGGCACCATTATCGAGGTACACAAAGTCATAAATAACAAGGTCCTTTGGGGGCAAAGAGAACTGCAGAGATTGCACTCATTTTTAAATAGTATTGGTCAGTTCCAGATAATTCATGTTTTAAAGTAATTTTGTTCCCCTTGAAAATACCCACATATACGTAAGAAAATAATTAAAAGATATAAACTACTGTACTGTATTGTATTAAACACTGAAGCGGTATATCATTATTGGGATTTATATTTCCTCACAGCAACGTTTTCGGTTCACAGTTCAAGAAGATTTCCCATCGACCCAAACATCTCATATATACTCATATATCCCCATTTACGTACAACATCAATTGCCTAACCTTTAATAAGTGGCCTGACCGTTTAACAATACAGCCCAAGCACGCAGGGCCATAATTCACTTCACACAGAGTAGGGCATGTGGTAGCAATCATCAATCAAAATCTCCTTTGAAAATAACTTTAAAAAAATTGTACCAACACCAAATTTGTACAGAGCTTGCTTTAAAATGAAGTTCAAGTCACTGTGAAAAGTGATTTAACGGTCGTTTTACAATTGGCTGTTTTCCTTTGATCAGGGCTAAAGCACCCTGAGGTACTAAGGAGGAAAGACAACGCTTTATCTCCACTGGTATTGCATCTACGACATCAGCACAAGGCAATGAAAACGCCTGTGTGTAGTTTTTCTCCTCTCATTCTTAACACCTTTCCTGCTACTTAAGTCGTTCATTCAGCCGGTATTAAGGCACGCATGTTTCAAATACCACTCGGATGCTTTATCTCCTGTGGATTATTACCCTGACCTCTTATAAAGCCTCCTATGTTTATTTAGCAAGGTTCCAAGGACTGCATGCGTGACTGCAGGGTGCAGAACACATGCCAAAGTGTAAGACAATAAAGACGGGTATTCTTTTCCTTCTGAAAAGCCAACTGAAACTCTAGACCTCGTGTTATGAGCTGAATTTTTCAAAAGTTGTTGTGCCAAGTGTTACAGGAGTGTACTTTAATATCGTAGCAATGATGCTGTAAATCTTACAGCAGCCTACGTTCAACAAAAATGTTGTCGTTCCTGTGATATATCACACACTTAATTAATGTCAGGAGCCTTTATTTCAATATTAAATGTTATATGCTTAGTAAAACCAAAAAGTTTGAACGCATTGAACCCCACACATGCATATGATTGAACATTGTAGCTGTGTACGACAGCCCTGTGTACTGGCCAGTTGCACCACAAATATGCATTTTTTTCATATTCAGCTGCAGATTGGAGGCAACGCAATCACCGTATTACTAGTTCTGCCAAACGTAAGCAACTGAGAAGTGATGCGGCATCAAAGTTATTATATACCCCCAGTCCCTCCCCCTTGTGGTTTGCGGGTGTTGTAATGAGGTCCAGGAGACACATTGCCTCAAATCTCTGCGTTCTGTTCCACTTGCTTACACACCAAACTCTATCCATCGCACGTAAGCGTATTTGAAATGTATTAACGTGGAAGAAACGCAAGAGAGATAAACATCAGTTCAAGTTGGCTCTGCAGCTGTCAATAGTGAGCATTCCACTGCAAGGGAATGTGTTTAAGTTCGCCGATTCATTGACTGTGTTGAGTGCTTTTGGTGACCTCTTTGAATGAAGCTATTGAACATATACAATATATTCAGTCAGAAATATGATTTACCCGTCCTTTGCTAACCTTTAACCCCACATATTAACGTCCTTGGGGAAGAAAAAAAAAGTCAAGCGAACCGGCCACTAGCGCTCACAAGTAAGGCACGCGTTCAGTCTTTGAAAAGTGTGGAATTTCAATCCGGTTGCAAATCCTGTCCTATATTATACGACGCACATCAACCCCTGTGACCTGCCACGTGCAGCACGCTGTAAATAACGTTATCGCAGTGCAATTCTACTCGTCGCCGTCAGAATAAACCACGGAAAAGACAGACCACTCTTGCCTGACCACTGCCTGCAGGCCCCATTGTCCAACAATGTTAACACGCATTCCATGTCCCGGGCTGCTGCTAAAAATGATCCTGCAACCCAGTGCTGTTAGTCCTGAAAAACAACTGTTGTATACAGTTATAGAAGCATGCCATTTCATCCGGTACGGTCGTATATATATATGGCTGTGCCGTGCTCGGCCACCAAGGATTGAACCATTAAAATGTAATGCGGTCGCCTTGTGACACCAGACAAGAACAGCTTCACGTTTGTATTGTGGTCGATGACACGTTGTGACGTGCATTAGTATTTTAACGGGGTTGTTATTTTAATTAACCAGTTAAGGTTGCTCCCTTGAATCACGATAGTCATTAAAAGTCACATTGCGATAGCCACAAAGTCACGTTTAATATGAAGTTATGTCATGCAGTAAGCGAACACATTAACGTTTAATTACTTGTGCGTGTAATAGAAATTAAAATTGTAAATTAGTTCTTGGGAAGGATTTTTTTTTCTCCAACATTACAAGTAATCACAACCAACAATTAATTAGTATACCAACATCACAGGAGTCTTGTTTAATTTATATGGATGTTAGAGAATCTTAATTTGGGATTCTTGTCTCATTAACACTTGATTGCAAGTGCTTTGCAACTTGCCATCTGGTCAGCGAATTAATGAAGTACGTTTTAATTGCTTGTTAATTTGTAATTACTATGTAACCGCAAATTACTGGACTCTATGAGTATCGTCCTTAATTAGGCAAGAATGTCAAACGGAGAAGCATAAAAACGAACCTCCAAGATGAAGATGCATTTGTAAAACAAATATTCATGAGGGAGACTGAACGTAAGGGATGATATTTATTACTCTTCCCCATTAATTATAACAACAACCGTGCTCTAATCAAAAGGATTTCAGTTTAATACTTAATCATTTGTTGAAGGTAAACAGCAAAATTATTCTGAAGGGCAAGTTTACAAAGTGGTGTAACCAAGAAGATAGTATAAAAAAAAAAATCGCAAGCCACAAGATTTTACACAATTAATAAAATGTCAAAAAATAAATTAATTGCGTTCATAATACGTAGCAAAAAAACATCGCTACGATATATTTTATCAAAGGGCTAAAGCACACCCTCTACCGCTGCGACATGAGAGCGGGCTCTTAAAGCCACTCAGATCTGCTCCTTGGAGAAATGCCGAAATAGCAGGCACCTGTTTATGATTATCAACTTGCTCCACTCGGAGAGGCAGTGGCTGGATATCGATGTTCATGCCAACGTGAACAAGTGAAGCCCTGCCAAGTTCACGGCCGTATTGGCAGCTTCGCCACATAAGCTACACTTTGCTTACCCTCGTACAATGGCCAGGCAGGCATGTGTCAGCATTCGACCGTACAGTGTTGCCCGTGACTACATCGGCTGGACCAGATCAGAAAGAAAATCAATACACTCTAGTAACAATTATTTTAATTGAATGCTCTGTATGATGTGAATGCACGAAACAGCCCAACTAAATTTTGTATAATGTTTGAACAGAACATACAATAGATATACTGCACACAGTAAAGGGTTGTACTGCACTGGTACTAGCAGTAAATACACTCCTACATTTAAAGTGAAACCAACTCTTAATTGAAAGCTGGTAACCTATATAAATGTGTGAGCACTTTTTAATACAAGACTCCTTTGAATCAGGATAAGTTAATCGTGTATCCTGAAAAAACGACACGACTTGGTATAAATCTAACAAAATAAATATTATCTCTACACATTCGTCTTTGAAAGAAAAAAAGTATCCACATACAAAATAGGTGACGTTTTGGGTAATGACCTCTTTTACAGCGCTTGAAAATTTTAATTTAATCTTAAGTTATGTGCAGTAAAGAAATGTTATTGCCTGAAACGTGTGTGTTATATATTTCGTTGAAGGCAGTGTTCTTTATGAATGTGCTCAGGTACAGAGAGATGGGTGTTTCCCTAAATTGAACACCACTACCTAGGTCCTCACTACCTCCTCCTCACAAGCCCCACATGCTAATATTTAACACCACCTCTTTGACTTCACCACCTTCTCACCAACTCCTCACCCCCACCTCAGCATCTCCCCGTCTTTAACCCTCATCACTTAATCTGCATCATCTCTATGCTCTCACTAACCTGTCACCCTCGCCATCTATTCGCCATCATCTCCACATCGACACGACCTTCTCTCATCTTCACCAGACTCCCTCACGATATCCTCATCACCAGCTTTATCCTCACCTTTTCCTGTTCCTCCTCGCCCTCAGTAATGCCACGATCTGCTCACCGGCACCTCTTTTTCCTAACCTACATCAGCTCCTCAATTTACTCATCGATGCCACCACCACCGATCGACCGCACCATCATCACTACCACCACTTTCTTATCTCATCCTCCTCACTCTTACTACCATCTCTGCGTGCTCACTAGCACCACCAAACCTCTCACTACAACCACATCTTCGTTCTCACCACCTCCTCTCGATCAACACCACTTGGTGCTTGTCAACACCACCTCCACCTGCTCCTCAGCACCAAAGACAACTGGCACGAGCACGACAATTGACACCACCAGCCACGCACCGCCACCATCACGTTCACCACATCCTGGACATCTCTTGCTTGTTCTCATCGAGTTCACCTCCACCACAACAACAACCGTCTTTCGCCATTAAGTGGCGGTGACGTCACCACGTCGCCTGTGCCAGGCCATATGCACCCCGAGGCCACGTGAAGTGTCTGTCGAAGGCTCGTCGACAGGAGGTCACAGGACAGACCCAGGTGTCACGATGGGCTGCCTGACTGAGATGACTGGCAGATGCACCACTTGAGCTCCCGACCGTGCTAACTTGCTGTGCTTTGGCCGCTCGGCGCTCGGCTCGCTGTTGTGAGCGTCGCTCCTCCGCCCTCCGTTGTTGCTGGAGGGCGACTGCCTCCACCACCACCGACACCAGCAAACCCCCTCTCACCTTGGTGAGCTGTGCGATTTTCTTGCTCATCTTGAGATGCATCTCCTGGCCGTACTCGAGAGAGGTCCCGACCACGCGTGTCGGCCCCGCTCCTCCTCCGCCTCCTCCACCGCCTCCTCCTCCGCTGTTGTAATACTGCCAGCTCATGCCCGTTGCCATGGCGAGCTAATTAATGATCAATTTTTAATGTGGATTCCTCAGGAGAATTACAGCCGGCAGCGAGACTTCTTCTGGGCCACGCATTGACGCTGCTTCACGACTGCACTCTGATTGTTGTAATTGGTGAATTACCCTGGGGAACTATCACCGAAGCTAGCACGAACGTTAACGTCCCGGTGACATTACAACATTAGAACTTGAAACGAAACGCATTAACCAATGTCGGCGCTGTGTTAATATTGACGTTCACGTCGTCGCAATATGAGCCGCATGGGGAAAAAAACACCACGTAAATGAACGCAGTGGCTTCTGCAGCTGCTGTTGTCTCGACTGCTGCACCGAATCCCTAATGCCTGCGAGTCTTTTACTACTGATAGTTATTCTCTTTTAACACGTCCCCATGCTTCCTTCGGTTACGTTGCTGCCGCCTCCGCCACTACTCACCGCTGCTACACTGATGCCGCTGTATCTAACAGCGTCGCGGGGCCCGGCAGCCGGCGTGGGCGGGGCAACGCGGCGAGTGGGCGGGAACAACACGCGAAGAGGGCGGAGCCATCGCGTAGTGGGCGGGGATCACATGTGAAGAGGGCGAAAGTACCCGGATGAACGAACGGAGTCCGCCGGTAAACCTGCGCGGGCGACTGTAAAAGAAGGCGGGGACGGCGGATAAGTGGGCGGGTCGAGCGAAGAAGGGGGCGTGGGGTTGGGCATATCCACTTGCTGTTGCCATGGAGTCGCCGGGGCAACTTTGCACGCCGCTCGCCCGGTGCGTGCGAGACGCGGCTCGTCGGCCGTCATTGGTCACAGCTGCTCACGTTGTGTACAAGTCGAGATTCTCATTGGGGTTTAAGATTTTACCCTCGGCACCCCCAACCCCTGCAAACCCACAGGCCACGAAATAACAAACTCAACACAATTGCGAATTAATAATAATTTATTTATTTATTATTAATTAAATTCTTATTAAATTAAATTATTATTAAATTAATAATAAAAGAAAAATTAGTTATAATAGGCGCCGTGTCGGGCAATGTTCTTTATTCGTCGCACGGAGAGGCTCTGATTCAAAACTGACCGTCGAATATATTGTTTTGATATGATGCCATTCGGTGACCATCTTGGGCAGGGAAGAGGCGGCGATTTGTAGAGGGCAGTGAATGACGTCGGAGTATGCGGCGCGTCACCTCAACCCTGAGGGATTCCCTGAGCAATATGGACACCGATATTAAACACACTGGTTTAGTCCATCCATCCATTGTCAGAAAGCGCTTAATCCTGTACAGGGTCGCGGTGAGCCGGAGCCTATCCCGGCAGACACGGGGCGCAAGGCAGGGCTATACCCCGGATCGGACGCCAGTCCATCACGGGAGGCGCTATACTAATGATATCAAATGCAGCGCCTCTACTGGACTGAGCGGAACGGCGGCGACCACCAGCCCTTTAAAACAGCCGTCGGAGATTGTGATTGGACGAAAACCAGCGGGTTACCGTTTGGCCCGTCAGCCAAGCAGAAGGCGTCTGCCCGGGGACGTCACGCGGCCGCAGACTTTTGAAAAAGGAATCATGGACGCGATGGAGAGACGGCCGCTACTGACGCCAAAAAGGTGACGGACCAAGGGGGGGCTCTCTCTCTCGCTTAACTCCTCTTTACCGTCTTTCCTCCCAAGGGGCTTGCTTGTCTGTCTTCACGCTCAGTGTCGCTGTAATTGGCCTCCGCCGCCGCCAATGTTTACCGCGCAGTCCGGCCCGAGGCTGCACGTCACGTTTATAGCGGCCGAGCCCCCGTTGTTTTTCATTGTGGCGCACTTCTCGTGTTAATTGGTCCCAAGTCGACTGCCGTTCTCTCACTTACATCAAGGCTGTGCTTACACGCTGGTTGCTTGTTCTGTGTTTGTATTTGATTGTTTCTATGATATGGTAGTAGTGTACCGGCTTCAGGGCGCAAGGCTTTTGCGTCAACAATACAGTGCGGTACTGTAAGTGGCGACTTGTGTTGACGGGGAAGTCGGGGGCTAAAGAGAGAATTGAAAAGCCACAGGGGTAGAAAGCCACGCGGAGACACAGAGACATAGACACTCAAAGATACAGAGACGAGCACACGGAGAGACCCAGAAAGAGATGCAGGTTGAGAGTGGCATTGACCGAAACACCGAGGTAGTGTGTGATACAGAGTGAGTCACCATAGGCAATGGACAAGGAACTCGGAGACAGACGAAAAGACAGATACAATACAGTGCAGCAAATACACTAACCTGCACTGATCAGCGTGGTGAAGTATGGTCATATAAACCCCACTACCTGCACGGCTTTAGATTGACTAAAGAGCTGTACACGTACAATGCTATCGATTGTACTGATGTAGGTTTTCACTGCTCGATTTCATGATGGTTGCTCTTCAGAGCTGTTCTTTCGGGATGGCCGTGTCGAGCGCTCTCCCTCACGACGTTTCGCCTCCCACGTTGGAAGCTTGATGATGCTTCCAACGTGGTGGGCGAAACGTGGCGAGGGACAGAGAGGCAGGGCGCTTGACACGGTTCTGATGAGCGACCATCAATTCTATCGCTTGTACAGCAATCACCTTTGCTTTGAGCTGCTAAGCGACGTTGTGGCCTCTCTGCCATCATCCCAACCGCAGCCTGTGCAGTAATATCGTGATCAGCAATGATGCGTCGAGTGGGGGGAGCCGCCCATCAGCGCACATCGTGGTCTCGAACCCGGACTTCTTCGTGGAGAAACTTCGCCACGAGTGGCCCGAGCGCTTCCAGGAGATGGTGGTGAGCGGTGTGACGCGCCACGTCGACCTGCCGGGCACCGAGTTGGCGCAGCTCATGGGCGAGATGGATCCCCGGCTGCCCGGCAGCGCGGCCACCGCCTTCCTGCGCTCGCTGCCCTTCCTCCGCAAGAAAGGTGCTGACCACCGCCGCCGCCACCGCCACCACGAAGGGCCAATTACTGCGTGGCAGAAGGGACATCCAACATAGCGCTGTGTCGATTTAGAGGTGGTTGGGGCATCTGTTAAGGATGCCCTATATTTGTTATAATTGTAGTTTTCGTTCTAGATCTGTGCCTTGTTATTGTCCCCCCCGACCCCCAGCTTAGCTTAAGTTGTAAATATAAGAAAATTGTTAGTATTTTGTTTTGTTTTTATCCTAGTATTTTTTTTACTTTTGTTGTTGTGTTCCAGTCCATGTATGTGCCAACACCGGGGTCTGAGAGAAACGGAATTTCGATCCTCTTATATGTCCTGTACATATGGCAGAATTGACAATAAAGCTGAATTGAATTTGCCGAAGGGATCAATCATTAGACATCTTGATGCAACTCCATTTATGTGTGTAGATCGCTGTAAAGTAGTTTGCTGAATTTAACATGATTTCTCGTGTGATCGTTAACCAGGCTGAAACCAGGAAATTGCTACTCTTGAGGCTGGTTTCTATCACTAATGGTTTAAACCTAATGTTGAACGCACAGTCGCAATGTGGCTGGCAGGTGCTGCAACTCCGATTCATTTGGCCACGTTGTCTGATTTTGTTTTCCAAGCAGTGGAAAAGGGAGCCGTGTTTGGCGCTCCACTGACGGAGGAAGGCATTGCCAGGGTCTATCAGCTGATTGAATTCCTCCACAAGAGTGAGTACTGGCAGCCACGGGCCCTGATCTCCATCGTCTTTTTCATCCTAGCTCGTATTCACAACCCTGCTCACACATACACGTGCGGTTTGTGCGCCACAGACCTGCACGTGGAGGGCTTGTTCCGCGTGTCTGGCAGCAGCCTGAGGCAGCAGGCGCTGCGGGACTTGCTCAACTCAGGCCGCGAGGTGGACCTGGACAACGCCATGTTCCTTCCGCAGGATGTGGCCTCTGTGCTCAAGACCTTCCTGGGAGAGCTGCCAGAGCCGCTTCTCACGCACCGCCACTACAACGCGCACCTCAAGATTACCGGTAGCACGTGCCTCTTAGTACACCTTTTTCACGGCACGTCCAAGCTGAGCCACCCTCTCGGTTATGGGTGGATTTCCACTGGCTGGTTCCCATGTTGTGCCAGAACTAAAGCGTAATACATCTGAATTTGGCTCGGAGTCAAGCAGAGTCAGGGGGCAGAGATAATCAATTCGTTGCATGTGATGTCAAGTCAGTGCACTGTAAGGACACACCATTTACCATGTCACCTACATGTGGCTCAACTGCTTCGTTGTATGTGACGTCAGCGGCACAGCTTCAGGGTTGCAAAACACCCTGACACCTGAGCCATGTCGGGTTGACTTGGCACAGCCCCCGCTCAGTTTGGTTATACAGTGGAGTCCACCACGGGATTTTTGTTCACGAGGAAATTTATTGGATCATTATAACGTATGCATACGTTTCCAGCCAGGCCAAATCATCAAGGTTTAAAGAGTTAATTGCTGTCAGTCCTCCATCCAGTCTGGTTGAAAGACAATCCTTTCCACTCGGCACCTGTCCACATTCTCAGTTTGGGCTACTCCTCACCTCGATATCGGGTTTGCTTCGTTTCAGAGCTGACACTGTTCGACACGACGGGCAACAAGACGTGCGTGGTGGACAAGGAGAGGCAGCTGGAGGCTCTGCAGCTGCTGTTCCTGCTGCTGCCATCGGCCAATCGTAACCTGCTGCGCTTGCTGCTCGATCTACTGCACCAGACGGCACGCCGGCAGGATACCAACAAGATGTCAGCCTTCAACCTTGCGCTCATGTTCTCTCCGCACATCCTGTGGCCTCGAAATGTAAGGGGCATCTGTTTGTGTAAACCTTATTTTTTTCCCAGAAACACTAAAAGCACGCTTATATGTTATTTAGCTTCATGCTTAACGATATTTTTTGTGCAGGTGACGGCAAATGACCTGCAGGAAAACATTGGGAAAATGAACAATATTGTGGCGTTTATGATAAAGCACTCGCAGAAGTTGTTCAAGGTAAGGCTTGTGGCTCAGAGATTACAATCATAAGCCTTCACAAAGGTGACTCCCGAGTCTAAGTCATAACTATGCCAGGTGAAATAAACAGATTTTTTTGGTTTTACAGGCACCAGCGTACATAAGAAAACAAGCAATGATATTTTTCCCAGATGCAAGTTACATTGAAACAACGGTGAGTAGCAGCTATTAAAAAGTAATTCACAATTCACTAACAGTTACAATACTTACAATATGCATGCAACTATTCGCCTGCAACACGGTGAGATGATTTAAGAATATTGTTTTACTGTCGTTTTTATATTGCCTGCCTCGTTCTGTCTTGTTCATTCCAGTCACTTGAAAGTAATATTTGCATAAATCCTAAATAATACATTATTGCTTGGAAGAGTGTAAAAACGATCTTTACATTACAATGCATTTTGGATTCATATATTGTCTAAATGCAACTGCATTTGAAGCTGCTATAAAGAAAAAGTGGGCATGGTTACTTTGTAGAGAGAGTTATTACATTTATAGGCAGAGGAAAAGGGAAGGTCTTGAGACTTAAAACAGAGGACAGGGAGGCAACAGGAGGCCAGGGGCAAACCCACGGAGGATCTTAACGATAGTGAGTGCAATCTCAGAATTGATCCAGGACTGCGTTTGTGTAATGTTAGAATTTAGGAGGTACACACTTGACTTGTTGTCTTTACTGAGGGTAGCTTTTACAGTTTAGAGTTAATGGTCGACACATTTTTATTTTTTATTTTGCCAAGATGGAGATAGAATGGGAACAATAGGATGCTTGCAACGGAGGCTTATGGGACACCATAGCAAATGCGTTTCTGAGAATAAGACAGTCCTTGTAAGGGAATGGAATTCGAAATTCAAGCACAAAGAGCGGAAAGAGGAGAGAATTGTGCCAGACACCTACATAGTTATGGACATGTCAGGCGGGGTGCAGTGGTCCATGGTGTCAAAATCAGCAAAAGGCCTGGGATAACTCGGTGGTTAATGGTCTTATAAGAGAAAAAAGGCATTCACCACGTTAGCAGAGCAGTTTCAGTACCATGACCTTTGCAGAAGCAAGAGACTGAAGGCCGTGGAGAGAGAGAGAGAGAGGTACAGGCTTTTATTTGTTTTCATTGTTGACATGCCGTTCTCTTCGCGGCCCTTGTGCAGCGCTTTGTGACCCTCGGGTGAAAGGCGCTATATAAAACGCAATTATTATTACAGTATTTATACAGATCAGAGAAGACCCAGTTTTGAGCCCCAACTTCAAATGAGACATTATAGCCGCACAGCCTCAAGGGGGCAGCAGTAGCCTGTCCAACGAACTCTTTCTGGAATAGCAAAGGCAGCAAGCCCACAGCCACTAAGACACTGTCACTGGGGCGTGCTATTTTGGGCCCGCATGCAGGATCACCCAGAAGTGGTGGCAACAGTCAAGGAGGAACCCCCCGCGGGGCCCGTGAGGGGTCGCATCGTGTCATCTCCGCTTGAGGCCACGGAAAACGTGCAGCAGCGCACGGACGAGGCGATCCGGGACCTGTTCCAGCACGTGCAAAACATGCCCGACAGTGCCAAGAAGAAGAAGGTCATGAAGCAGTTCAACAAGTACACCAACATGAGCACGCCCGTGACGGAGAAGCAGCCGCGCAGCAAGAGGAGCATCCGCACGCGATCGTTCAGCGGCTTGAGCAGGGTGCGCAGATAACGGGGATGCGTGTGATTGTCTTGTTCACCCTTTAGCCGATAGATGCCTACATATCTAACTAGAAGTTAATTACTATAGTCTTCGGTATTGTTATTAGAAGTGTAAGAAATTATTTGTTTTATTTGCAGCTCTTTGTCAGTCCACTGTTAGATGAATGACTCCCCATGCTGTGGCAATTGAGGGTCACCTGACAGCAACACCACTGGTCAGCACATATTGGTAACGTGGGACACCAGGAACCGTTAATACCCACCACTGTTAGCCATGGGCATAATCAAACTCCGATAATTGTGTTTATAATGTAGTGTGCTGACCCCTCTGCCACTCAGCCTATATGCATGAAGTATTATTCCTTATTTGCTTATCATAAATACGATTGTTGGGAAAAAAGTTAATGTAATTGTTTATCGTGGTCTTGAGCATTCAAATCTTTTAGAGATATTTTTTTTTTTACTGTCTAACTGGCAAGTTTGTGTTCACATATTAAAAGTTTGTGCTCACGTATTTAATACACAGTAGGTGTTTGAGTAAGACGGCGAACTGGAAGACCAATAATGAGTGACTCAAGACAGTTTATTGACGTCGCTATTTACTACGCGTGTTTCCCTGTCGCACAGAAGAGGGTTTTTGGCACACAGTTTGGAATGGAGAAGAATGGCGGCGGCGGTAGTGGCGGCAGCGGTGGCGCCGTGACCCCCGGGTCGGAGCTCTCCTGCTTAGTTCCGTACGGCGGCAACACCACTCCAGCACGCACACCGACTCCGCCGTCCTCTGCTCCGGTCAGAACGACAACCATCGTCTCTTCTCCACCTTTAGCGGGATGGGGGTGGTGCTTTTTTCATTGGTGAACTCGGCTGAACATTTTGGAGGGGGCAAATTAATTTCCTACCAAGAGTTTAAACGTGCATCTTTATACATCCATCCATCCATTTTCTAAACCGCTGGTCCTGGTGAGGGTCGCGGTGGCAGCAGTCCAAGGAGAGTGGACCAGACCTCCCTTTCCTCAGCAACAGATTCCAGCGCTTCCTGGGGGATTCCAAGGCGTTCCCAGGCTAGCCAAAGGATATAATATATACACGCATGTACATATACACTAGTGGGAATACGGTTATTTTTCCGATATTTTTGGAACGTAGCTCTTGAGATGGTTGGAATATTTTAATCTGAAATGTATTGTTTACATATGCGTGTTGGGAAATCGAGTGATGCCACTGTGTGCTCAATTCGCTTCTATGTTAATCCCGTTATGTTATGACTGATTTAGATGTTTTTTGGGTGAGCCCAAGTATAAAAGCTCATTCTTGAGTTTTAACTTCTGGGACACGACGGGATTGTTTTATCGAAGCTCAGATGCCACTGGGACTCAGAGTTTCTGGCCCAGCACCCCCCTCCCCAAAACCAGTTTGTGGTTTCTATTAGCCATGCATAAAGCAGGCACAGGAACTACTTTGTGTGCAAACCTGGGTTTCCCGTGGGGAAGGGCACTCACAACAATATGCCGTTGTTGGCCGTGCGGCAGGCGCAGGCGTGTACGGTGGACGCACTTCGCGGAAAGCCCAAGCGACGCTCACGCTCCACAGGCACGATCCACGAGGCTCCGCAGGTAACCATGGTCGACCTGGTCTCCTGAGCGATGTGGCTCCGTGTCTCCGCATTCTCGCATCTATGCCAACACCCCCCCCTTCCTCCAGCATGCGGTATTCTGCTTGTTTTCTTGCCGGCTGCCACTGGAACGCCGTTGCTGTGTGGGCGTTTTAAAATGTGTTGCCTGATTGTGAAGTGAATTGGGTTGCAGTGCACTAAGGGTGGTTATTGGCTGTTAGTGCAATAAAGCTTTTTCTATGTAAATAAAAAATCTTGTTAAATTACGTTTTCAGTTGTGTAGTGCATGTTTTGTTTGGTGTTATGCAATAAAAGAGACAAAATGTAATTTATCCTTTGACTAAATCGCATCACACCACGGAAGCTGACCCTGAACAGTTTAAATGGGTAGCGAGCTGCGTGGGCAGTAGAGGGCAGTGCAGCAATAGCCATTATTGGAACTCCCCCCCCCCACTCCTCCACCAACCAGGATGGTGAAATATGGTCAAATAACCCTCACTGCCTGCATTGTGTGAATAGGCCCCCATCCAGCAATACATTGATAAATGGGTTTGGGTATTTGGCATATGCCATGAATGAGTGCTTGCTTTATAAGTGTAAACGAGTACCCAGACAAAATGTGTGTATATATACAGTAATACTTGAAGCTCAGCAGATACATTCAAAAAGCCATTACTATACCGCTGTTTACTTTAAATCTAAAGCTGACACCTAGTATTCCCAATTAGTCATTTCATCTGAAAACTAACTGGGCTCAAATCTGCTTAGCTTGAGATCAGGACATTCATTTATTTGGCGCAGTGTCTCGCATAAAGAAAGTAATTCCCGAGGCGGTTCGATTCCCACCTCGGGTGCCTTTCTGTGTGGAGTTTGTATGTTCTGCGTGGGTTTCCTCACCCATTAATTCGCTAACTCCCCCCCCTCCACCGCCTCTGCGGTTTTCTCGCGCCTCTGAGTTCTATCTTCAAATCAATACCTTCGAAATTGAATAAATATGTGCGCATTATAAATTGTACGTATTGTTTGGTGAAATAAATTATCTTGCAAACAATGTAATGTACATTGGTCCGAATGGAGTTCAACTATCCTTGTGCTTAGAAACTCCCTGTATTATCAGTCTTCTACAAATGTGTATCCTTGCGTCCTAAATGTCGTGTTGGTTGAATATTCTTGCCAACTGCTGTTTGTAGCAGTTGCTCACGTAATTTCCTCAATGCTTATCCTTGCTCCCCCAAACTTAACCCCCTCCCTCTAGAGCCCTCCGGAGGTGCTGAACCTGCTCAGCTCCCCGCTAATGGAGACCTACATTTAGCTCGAGTCAACAAGAGGGCACCAACGCTGCCACCTGCCGCCAGACAGCTTGCTTATCGCTTTGGTGTTAAATTGCAGCAAGTCCTTTTGTCCCATTGTGAACGTTTTTACCTCTTCTCCAAAGTCAGACAAGTTCTCTGATGCCATATTTATATATGCAATGTACTGTGTTATTGATGCTTTACGAGGTTATTCTTTTTAAAAAAATCAAAAAGTCACTAGACATTTACAACCACTAATTTTCTTTTTATGCCCTTTGGTTTTAAAGTGTGGCAAATAGGGCAATTGCCAACTGTTGGGAGCGGACTGGAATTTATGGTTGCTGGTTGCAGTATTATTGTCAAATGCAAATCCATAGTATAGCTCTTTTTATGAGTTAGGTCATGTAAAAAATAAACCAAATGACAAAAAATGTAAAATTGACGTTACTAAAACAATTAAACTACCGTACATTGCGAGTCACTGATAAACTAGCCAGCATCCTGGAAAAGCAAAACATCCGAGTTAGATTCGACACAGTCCAAAAAATATGACTTGTAACTAGCACCAAAGATAAACTACCCAAACTCTCTACGGAGGGTGTTTATCGTATCACCTGTTCATGTGGCCAATGTTAGGTTGGCCAGACAGGCAGAAACGTTAGTACAAGACTTAAAGAACACCAAATAAATATCAAAAATCCTCAAATCCAATTGTCGGCAGTAGCAGAACATGCTTGCCGACATGGACACACGATCGACTTTGATAACGTTGACATTTTGTGTAAAACTAATTACTACTGGCCTACTCATTCGGGAGTCTATCGACATTGAAAGAAATAAAAATAACTTTAATCTCTCAGACAGCTATAGGCTAAGTGCAGCTTGGAAACGTATCATTATTAAGCAGTCAACTCAAATAGCGAGCTAATGTAAGGCATTTGCAACACATGAGTAATTAAATCATTGCACGTGTTGCGAACTAACGTAGTTAATGTGCATATGTTGGCACACGGCAATGACATCACAAACCCCCACACCAGAACCCACCCTCCCTTGCCTCCCCCTATATATGGAGGGCCCGGGGAAGGCGAGTTGGGTTCTCACCAGATCCCTTGTTCCTGATTAACTGATTGCAACTATCAGCGAAACGTCATACCTTCATTGTAAATGTGGGTTCGCTCTCCAACATACCGGTGTCCTGAAGTAGTAAAGAATTGGCACGTTTTGTTCACGTGACAACCCTTTACTGATTAGCTGTCGGGTGGAGGCGGGTTTACGACACTTACTTTTAACGTGACCTAACTCATAAAAAGAGCTATACTATGGATAACATTGTTAAAGAAAGCCTTCGTGTTAAATGCAAATCCCTTGAATTTACTGTGAAGATAGTGGGTTGCATTTTTATTAAAGGGTGAGTGCGGCTTGTGGATTTAGAGTACACATCTTTATTAACATCTCGTATTTTATTCCTCGCTACTGGGCTTAAAGGCCAAAGTTATACTAATTGTTTACATGTTGTTTGCTGAGCCAGTGTGATGTGTCTTAAAATTAGTTTTGTATTTTTTTCATTGTTGATCTACCATTGATCTATTAGGGCTGGGGATTATAGTTTTGTAATGATCAATGTAGGAAAGGAGTGCATGTTATAAAGAAAAGGTCATAGATCACTACATATATATGGTACATTTCCAATGATACATTTTTATGCATGTACAGAATTGGCCGGAGTTTCTTCTCGCAGAAAATGTATGTACATAAAACCGTCTGTTACAGGTTATTTAAACCACTTCTGGAAATTAGGTCTCCAGAAGAGGTTTATCGAAAATCTTGCCTTATATGTCGATTATTAATAAATTACTAAAAAATATTCCATTCACTTATTTATATACACTTGCTGGCTTTCACTGACTGTTGGTCATTATAAAGCAGCAAGAGCCTGTCTAGAATTAGGCTATTGCACATGGCCCCACACCAAAATCTTTTCCCACAACATAAACTTATGAATATCCATATCAGACACTTCTTTTACAGCAGGACTGCAGGGGAATGGAAAATGGGGAAGGGATTCCCCCTCTCGCATGTCACCTAAGCCTCACCAGTATCCTTCACAAATGACTGCACAAATAAGGTGTTTATTGGAATATGGTTTTGACAGCACTAGGTGAAGAATGCAGCAAAGATGCCCGAACGACATTCACATTTTAAAAGTAGTAATCAATACTCTCAATGTGTGTACACATTTAGGCAATTAACAAAAACTGGGGTTAACAAATCACTTTCCAAAGCAATAACCACAATTGAATATAACATAAAACACTACCTATTAGCATGCAACAATCGTATAAAATGTTGAATTAAAGTGGCAGTTTTAATGTAACAAAAACACTGCAAAGTATATATAGGTAAACATGTATGATCATTCACACCACGTGGTGCATAGCTTAGCACTCCCCTGCAACAGCCACGTGTGGGGCCATGATACATTACAGCACACCGATCGGAATTATGGGGAAAAGAAAATCGTAAAAAAGAGTAAATTACAGTGTACACTTTTAAAACGTTCTCTTATAACCAGTCTTCGATACACTATTTGGTCACTGGTTAAGGGGGATATACATGAGTGCCATCAAGAAGTGGGCACTGTGGTCCAACAGAAAGCCATGCGGAGGACGTCTTGAAAAGGTCGATACACTTTGGCTTCACAATATTAGGTTGGCCTCATTTGTGTCTTGTATGCTTGCTGCTACATGCTTGCTGTTGTCAAGTTGTGTACTAGAAGGGGTTCTTAAGAAACCAACAGTCTGGAACTCAAGCTTCATAGAAAGGTTTAGTTCTGGCCACAAAATGATAAATAATTAAGGGGCTCTTGTTTTAAATTTGGTGGAATCGTTGAACAAAAAATATTGAAATGTCAGGGGCAGTGTAAGAAGTTTGGTGCTTAAAAGTATGGAAAGCACCAATTACAAAGCGAGGTTATTTTTCAGCAATATTGCATTGTACAGCAATACCCTGACAAAACTAGTTATTTTATGGGATACGAGAAGCAACCAGCATCAACGGAGGCAAGGTCACGTTTTTGAGGAATCCTGCGACTGCAACAGAAAAACAAGCACCTGGTGAGCAACGTAGCAGGGTGGTTGTGGTGGCTTCAATTCTGAAAAACGAGAAAACAAAGCACGTCCACCTGCCGGGATCGCCCACCTTGCACTGGCCCCAGTGCTGGTGGCAACAGACGGATTCAGTCACGTGGTCCTTCAACATATCTTGGGTTGACGGCATTGCCTCTTGCTTGAAAAGTCAACCAAAGTGATACATTCTGGAAAAAGGGGTGAACCCAGTGTCACATGGACGTTTCAGACATCCGCTTTTAAAGCAAGTGGTTTGTAAAGCGGCTCCATGCAGACACCACTTCCCCAGTGGTTCACGGTCCGGCGTGAGCCAGCAGAAATCGTTTGTGGAAGTGCCGTGTACAAATCCTTGAACAGGAACGTGGAGTTGGAGATGCCGAAGAATATATTCCTTGAGCTTCAAATAAAACCTGGGTTTCGCATATGCCTGTTTGTGCTAGTTAATGACAGGAGACTGTGAATAAGTTTAAAAATATGACCCAATTCAGCATCTCTGAGTGGAAAGAAACCACAGTTAAAGCATGCCTTCTAATCCACATGCACACACAAAATGACTACTTCTCTACAACAGTGTGACTTGGTTTAAAAATGCGTGAAGGAAAAATATATGACCAAAATAAACTGCTTCATGACGAAAATCTTCCACCAGTGCACTCATGCATATCCCCTATTGCTGTCAGTTGAAAAATTAAACCAAGTGAAAAAGATCCCCATTTGAAAGAAATAAAATAGTGCCAATCAAATTTTAAGTATAAAACCGACTACTGAAATAGGAATATTTGGACTACATTTATTCGTAATTTGTAGAAAGGTATAGCCTGCAGTGCTCATTATGCTTTTTTATGATTACGATATTACTTTTTGTAATGGGATTAGACACTAAAAAATAAACCATTAAGTACAAATTAGACAACCCGCGTAAGAAACACAACAAGTATAGAATGTAGCTGCAGACGCGTGCACCAACATTCCTTGTTTTGTTAGTTCACACCATGTGCACTCGCGAAGCGGTACATGCCATCCAGTATGAACTGGCACCACCTTGGGACCTACACCAGGACATTGCAGTAGCCTCCTCCCATGCCTTTGGTGCTGGCTGCACCAACTCCCCTCGCACTGTGCAAAACCTGTGGGCCCGTAAGCTATAAGCCTGCCCTGGTGGCTTGATTGTAATCGGGCTCGAATGCGTGTGGATCACTGTGGTCCTGGTCTACACCTCGCCCCATTAATCAGCGTAAGCCAGTGACATCGCTATTCAACGCGCAGGAGGTGCAACTGCACCGAGGTCCGTGGGCAGGGATGGGCCCAGGCGCCGTGCTACATAAGGTGAATTTGGACAGGGGGCCCAAATATGTATTCCTTTCACCAGGGCCCTCGCCAACCAGATTATGGATGAAAAGAGAAGGAGGCTGCAAAGCCGTGCTATAGTTGGCCCCATATGCAGTCGAGCACAGTACTGCGATGAGTCTGGCGCAAAGAGCCATACGAGCATAATACTTTTGCACCACTGCACAAACTAGTATTGCACGATGACTAAGTGCTGGTATCATGTTTCATAGGTATAGCTCCTCAACTGACAAATACACTTGCCGGTGACAAAATTGGTAGACAGTTTACAGTAAGGTAACAAGGGGGCTAAAGGTGTCATATCTATAACGCTACATCATATGTACAACGTAAATACTGCATAAAAGTACATATTTCGCTGCACACATTTACACGCAAATTACCACTTGAACCAACCATTAATGTTAATAACCAAGGATTCTAACCCAGTCTCAGTCTACCAAAAGTAAATAGGTTCAAACGTATCATACATAAAATAATATATGAACCCGACATACAGATTTATACTTCCATGGTCATTGCCTATTACTATATGTAAATGTAAGTAATAGCATAACCAGCCTATTTAAAAAATAGGGTTTCTTTTCAACTTTAGTATAAAGTGTAAACCCAAACTGGAATCAATTGTGCCAAGTCAAAACACCTTATAATGTTTTTTTTCTTATCTCATTTCTTAATGTTGTATTTTTGTTACTTGCACGCTGCAATGCCAGATATTCACGTGCAGTAACTGTACACAATGTCATGTGGGCTGACTAGGTACGTCGTCACGGAGGATCCTGTTTCCACATTAAGGATCAAGATCACTTACGAACTGATTAATATGCTGTTCAATCACAACCGCTGGTTACGCATGGCAAATAGGCTCCAATTGAACCATGCCTCGTGTCTAGACTCATGTAACCTCGACTCTTGCTTCCATGTCAGCAGGTACCGCAAAACTCCGTGGTGCATGCAAGTCGCTTTAAAAACCAGGTTCTTTCAGCTTCATAATTTCATCAAAATAAGTCTCTACCACCTGTACACAAAAAGTGATTCACGATTTCCTAGCAAATTTAAATCTGCCTATTGCCGGCACACACGACGCATGCCATGTCCAGTTTTACCACTCGCATTTCATTTGCATGAAGGTAGAAAATACTGCCACAGCAAAACAACTACATTTTTTAAACACCCAACACTGATAGATTCTTCACCAATTAGATACACATTGCCTATAGTCCAAAGAATGGCGACTAAATGCTCCATTGCAACTGCATTTTTAGCTTCACACCCCCATCAGGAGGCAAACAGTGCAATGTGATTGGCAGAGCACAACACCCCCCCCCTCCACCCCGTGCCCTCTACGAATAGCAGCCACGGGCACCAGCTTCTGACAAAAACCACACTGGCGCCATCACGGCAACAGTGGGATGCCAGCCTGCACGCTTACCATTAGTAGACCATGCTCGCTAATGCGGCGGCAGGCTGGCATCGAGAACACACCCGCTCCGTGTCGAGCCCTCCCTCGTGACCAGCGCCAATAGAAACCTCGAGAACCGCTGCTGCAGAACAGCCACGCGCGAGCATCAACTCCTTGCCAATTTTACATTCAGGTTGAACGTGCTTTTTGGTCACGGAAAAAGAAACGCGAAAATCGCCTCGGCCGTTTCCGCGTTGTTTCTATTGACTTGGGTCTCACAGAGAGCGGGGTCGACGGCTTTACTCTTCCTCCTCCTCCTCGTCGTCATCCTCGTCGTGGCAATGAGTGATCTCCTGCGGAGTGGTCGGGTGGAGATGCGGCGGTCGCACCTCACTGACCGAGCGCGGGAAGCCGAGGCGCTTCCCGTCAGTCGAGTCGTCGCCGTGGTGATCCTTGGCGCCGGGGCCGCTGGTGCCGACGCCGCCGGTGACGCCCTGGAGCAGGCGGTTGCGCGTCGCCATGGGGCTCTCCGTCTCGCCCAGCCCGTTGTGCACGTGCTCCACCGTCGACTCGTGAGGCATCTGCGGCAACCAGGGAGGGGCCCCCCGCGCGGCTCCCTCGATTAGTAACGCCCGGAGCCGCGCCGCCGTCAACCGCCGAGCGCGCCGTCACAGCGGCAGAAGCGATCGCGGGGTTGCGCGCGTGCTGATGTGCGCCTTACCCCCTCGCCTCAACCAAAGTATTTGGAAGTCTTATTCATCTCCAAAATAATAATAATAATAATTTGTTGCTGAGTACCGTTCTCTGTCGATGTTGATTTGTCGTTCTCTCCGCAGCCCTGTGCAGCGCTTTGTGACCCTCGGGTGAAAGGCGCTATATAAATGCTACTATTATTATTATTATTACAATGAGTACACCTGCTTGCGTTGGAATGAACGCACTCACCAGTATATGTGGAGCGCGGAAGAGGTAGCTGAAGGGGTAGTACAGCAGGTTGATGAAGGAGGAGGCGTACAGGTCGGCGTAACGCATCACCTGACTGGCAAACAGCGTTGGACGCGAGCCGCTCCGGAACAGGCTCCCCATCATGCCGTAGCACATGTCCATGTCATGTGTCACTTTCTGTCGTGAGTGAGAAGGGACACAGGAGAACCGGGGCACGTTAGCAAAACACTTGAAATGTTACCTCAACCATACAGGCTCGTGGGCCGAATTGTCACAGCCGCTAACCACAATCATCACTAGGTGCATAACGATACCATGGATGAGAACAGAACCTTGTGCTAATGATGCATGCCTTGAATTGTGCATGTAAGAGTAATATATATTAAATTCAAAACAATTTTACGAACGTTTTCATTTAAGCTAATGATTGGAATTAGTGGGACCAGAAAAATGAGACAGTACAAATAAGAAACACTGTACAAGCATGGTGAAAATTATAGAAAGTAGAAATGACAGATGGTACAAACATAACATACAGTAAAGATAGTGCAAACGTTAGCCTGAAGACCAATCAGATTTAAATGGCTGTCCGCCTTCCTATTAGATTGTACGCCATACGTCAACTCCCCGTGATATAGCTCCTCGCCAATGAGAGTCCAGCGAGCTATATGACCTCACAAGCCGTTATATCTGGTGAGTATACGTTATTTACGTCTTAAAGGCGCTATATAAATTGAAATTATTATTATTATTATTAATAGGGTTCGCCTCTCGACATCCCTTACACACGTGTAGCAATTACTTCCCGTGTAGCGAGTAACGCATTCGTATCCAGTGTTTACTGCTCAAGGACCTTGATTCTCTTTTGCAGGGAGCTTATGTCCGGGCGCTCATTGCTGCTGCTGTCCAGGTGCCTGCAGGAGAGAAGAGAACTCTCATGCGTTTCTGTGGCACGTGCGAGACAACTCAAAATGAATTGTGTGTGTGGTTGGTTTTTTTTGCACACGCTCGTCAAAAACAAACAAGTAAATAAAAAATAAAAGTGCGTCAGTGTCAGAGTTTGCTCTCTGACGGAGCGAGGGCAGGTTAGGTTATGAAGAGATGTTTGATTGGAAAAGGGAGTGTTTACCCATGGCAGGAAAAGCAGCTTCACAGCCATTGGCGCTGCACATGGAGAAAACTTTAATGTGAGCCGACAAACACACAGCACAGCAGGTCACATTGCTCCAAGCTGATCATTTTTGAGCATATCGCTTAGCGTCAAGTATTAACCTCAAGTGTTTTAGTCACTGTACCACTTGAATCGACACACTAGGTGTTGTATAAGTTACAGTTTATTCTTTAAAACATTAACTCTTTACCACTGCTGAGGTTGAGTTAAATTTGGGATATTAATTTATTAATCCTTACAATTATCAATAAGCAACAAATACTATTCTATTCCTCTTCCTGCACTTACTTATAGAGTTCAGCGAGGAAGATGTCCAGACCCTGCAGCTCCTCGAAAAGGGCTGCATAAAAAAAAATAAACGGCATTTTAAGACCAATCACAGCATTCACCGTCAGTTCCTATAATCTTGCTCAATGTGTTTCGATTTTATATGATATATGATCAACTTTATCCATAATATATCCACTGGTGGATAGAGTCCTCTCTAAGCTGCCACCATCCATCACCATCACAAGTGATAATATTTGCTGGCAACTTTGCTTTACAGGCCTTTTGTGTAGCGACTACGATTAAAATACTTCGTCCTTGCAATCTCATCTACCACCAACACCAGGTACAGCCACTGTCTTTTCTCACGCGAGCCCATTGGCGTGTAGGGACGCCCGCATAAGCACTGCTGTGCCAAAACACCACAACACAGTGGCGGGAACTTCACCATGGCTCGCGTGCCAGGCTAGGTGCACTGCAAAGCCATGTGAAGGCTTGCCGACAAGACATCACAATACAGACCCAAGTTCCATGGGCTGAATTTTCGTCACACGCACGCAAGCACACACAGGCAAGCACACACAGGCACGCACCCATCCACCACCCCGCCCTCCTTACCGCTCTTCTCCGTCCACACGTGGAGCTCCTGCGCCAGCTCAGGGATGACCAGGAAGGTCCTCCAGCCCTGCCGCTTCTTGGACTTGAGGATGTCCCCAAAGATGTGGTCTCCAATGTAGAGGATGTCCTTACCCTTGGCCCCCAGAAGGTCGCAGATCATGTCCGAAGAGCCTGGGGAGGACGGGTATATGTGAGTTCACTGCCACTGCCATCACAGAGGGCCACCCATTAATGCTCATGTTGGCACGTGGAGTGCGGAAAGAAAATGCGGTGATGTGGTGGTGCCTGTCGAATTTACGTCCGGTCTCCACAGACAGAAGCAAATTCCATGGATAATGCAGAGGCTAAAGAATGAAGTGGGCAATAAAGTCACACATTTTAATAAACGAAATTACACAATTGAACAAAACCAAGCTCTCGTGATAGTGAACCTGACGTAGTGGTATATGAAGTTCAGAGCATTCGGCATGCCTCACCTCCTGAGTACACGATGCCATGCTGCAGGGGCCCAGTGTATGTGCCAATCTTTAAGTGGCCCGTTTTCTGCAAGCATCCACATGCACACATACGCATTCTAAATACACAACACCACATTTTACAAACACCATCAAACTAGAATGTATCAGGCATTGACACCCTTCAGCAAAAATCCACATAATATTAATGTTAGAAAAGCCTAACTTCTGTAGTCGAAACACACTGCGAGCACTAAAAACCACACGTAGAAGATTTTTTAAAAAACATCAAATACACAGTGCAACCCTACGTTATTGTTTTTGTAGCGCTAAGTCTGCGATGAACTCACCAAGTCCACCTGGCGCAGAACAGTCCCCTCAGCAAAAAACAAAGGCTTGCGTGCATCCACCACCGTCAGATCAAAGTAGGAGTGCCATGGGCGGTGGGATGTGCCGGGCTAAAAAGGGATAGAGGTTGGAGCACGTTTAAATCACAAAATGTGTACATTTTCAATACATTTCTTGTAATAAAAAACGAGCCATTTTATTTTGTTTGCGTGAAAATGAATGTGATTGTAAGAAAAACATCATAATTGCGTTTGAAATGTGTCGCAAAATGTTGTACCAGTCACATCATGCCGCATCAGATGTTAAGATGGTCACGTATTCTGTGGCATTAATGCACTGCGCTTTAAAAAGCTCCATAATAAAATATCCTGGTAATTTATTTTACAAATTCTTTCACAATGAAGATGCCACCAGGTTAAATTGCAAGGATGGACTTTGGCAAGCAATTCCTTTCCATATAAGACTTGATAAAAGCACAGCTTAAATTCTACTGCGTTATTTAAATATGTTTAACGTTTGCCAAAATGCCCTGAGTGACCACTTGTACTATTAATAACATGTGGCTAGCGCCAGACACAAGGTTGTTTAATTTTTTTAGTGAAATTGAGACTGTGTGCGTTTCCCAACTTAGACAATACATTGAGGCTCACCACCTTTGGGCCATGTGGGAAGTCGAAGAGGTACTTCATAATTTTCTGAAAAGAGACAATAATTGTTAATGGACAAATTAGCAATGTGGTAAAAAAACAAAACCACTTCTGTCCCAGAGGTAAAAGAGCTTAGAAAAGTGTCGCTAGATTGTTATGAGCCATTAAAACACGCAATAAACGTTAAGCCTCCCACGTTGGAGGCAAAGGATCGCAAAGGAGAGAACAGCTATGGAGAGCGATTCTCATACATCAAGCCGTGAAAACCTTCAACAGTACCCACACAATAAACACACATAGTTCACTCATTAAAACTTCATCTGCATGTTAACTGTTCGCTTGACAGCAATTTTCCCAAAAGTGTCCTAAGCCAGACAACGTAGACAATATAATATTGCTTGTCAACAGATATTAAACCCAACCAAATTGGTAACTGTCCTGCAGGGGATTTTCTCACAACAGTGGATTACCGTCACACCTCGAGTGTAAATGGAAAAAATCAAACGTGTGCACTAGCATTGTATTTAGATCAACATTGTTAAAAAAAAACCACGCTGTTACCTGTAAGTTCACATCCTCACCTATTATATAATGTATTACCATAAGGTCGTCCAAAGGCGAATGCTACAACCCCTTTGACTCACAGTCTCGGATTTTAATACAATGATAAGACACACTGGCCCACCTTGTGGAACACACATGCTGTGTTTCCACTGCTGTTAAAAACTATACCGAGTCGTGTCAGCAATTTCAAGCAATAGCATTTTGCCAAGGCTTGAAAGATGTCTGGGTTACCTTAACCTGTACCAACCTAAAGTCTATTCACAATGGTTGATTTTACATACAAAAAGTTAAAGATAGAGACACCATTGACATATCACGTTTCAACATTGACCACGTGACATCACACCTATTTTTGAGGGCAGTCCAACTTAACCACGTAGCTCCTTTTTCAAACTGAGCTACATTGGCTCCATTTGAAAAGGAAGCTACAGGCTACATCGCCGGGTTGAAGCTGGCTTGGCCCGTTAGGATTCAGGTGGTGATTTAGCTCAAGAGAACCAGTTCAGCCAGCGTTTACTTGGTCATGTGAAGAGAGTAGATGGCGTGGCACATGTTAGAGCATTGAGGTGGCACCATTTAGATCCTTGGTTCAAATGCAGGCAGCCCCCTGCGATTAAAGAGGATTCTAGAGTACATAGCGTTGATGATGTTAGAGCAGACACAACGACTGAACACAACAAACAAGCAAAACGTGATCCTACACTTAATTTGACTAAAAGCCAGCTCACAGAATGAAAAATATTGGCTTTGAGACTACTCCTGAGGGGATCTCAGGAGTAGTCACGTGATATCCACTTTTACTGGCCATTCTGCAACAGCAGTAGAGGGGGGATTGCACTGCTCTGCGAGGGTTCCAAATAGATTATCCACCTCAGGACATAACACCGTGATACCAAGAGCTCAATCAAGATAAAAATGGGGAACGGACAAAACATATGTGGTGAGGGAAACAGTAATACACCCGGAAAAAGGCACTCACGTTGGTGTAGTTATAGTCACTGTTCGTGGCCAGGAACACCTTTCCAACTTCCTTCATTCGACTGAGCAGCAGTGGAAGACGTGGCTGGAGGACAGCAGGATGCACAACATATTTACTGCCGCGTTCAATTACACTTGGCGGAGTGTGTGTGGGGCTTAAGTGTTACATGACTCACTGACCAATTTTGGTTTGAGTTGTACGACCGGTGACCCCTGAGAAACCTTGATCAAGTTCATAACCCAAACTTTATCTCAATGGAGAATGTCCTTTTTTTTTAGAAGTTAGTTTTAAGGTATGGGATGTAGAAGCTGTTGAACAACATTCGAAGTTTCTCAGACATATTGTAAGGAAAGAGGAAAATTAAAAACCTGGTTATAACTGCGACAATTGCAGGAAAGAGAGATCCTGGACGACAGGTTGATTTATATCAAGAGTGTGCCTAAATGTATGAACGTGTCAACATTGGACATTCTTAGAACATCAAAGAGGAGAGACTTGTGGAAGGCCATTATCACCAACATCCTGTAGGATATGGTATCTAGAAGAGAGAGTTTTAAGATAAAGGTGCAGCCCTACAATTGCTTGCTCATGCCACTACTAGAAGTAGAGCTTTCATTTGAGGCAGCTCTAGACAGCCATTCAATAAGGTATTTGGCCTACTTTTCCACATTGGCCAGACATCTTGGCACACGACCTGCCAAACTATGATGTACCATTCATACTCCCGCTGGACATAGGTGGGGATATTAAAGAAACTTGCCCATTGTTTCACTGCTGCACCCAAAATATTTAACCGAACTGGAGAACTTGTAAGTCAAGTTTCCTAACCACTGCACCCCAGCAGCATGCCTCTGAAGTAAGATGCAACCCAAATAACACAGTTCCTGTTTCACAGGTATGTACCTAGGCTTTGTCCAGGGCTGCCCAATAAACACCCGAAGCATTCTTAACAGTTAAATAGAGATTTCTACGTCACGGTAAGGTGACGTGTCTAAAACTTATGTTGCATTATAACATGCTGGGATGGGCAAGTGGCACAGTGGTTATGACATTGTGTTATGAACCGACGGACCCGCGTTTGAGTGCCAGCCACAGTTAACATCAGTGGAGAAAGTGACATCCAAAGATTTCCCTGTGTCTCACTCCCTTTATCTACCTGCACTAACCAGCTTAAAGTATGGTCAAACAACACTCATGAACGACGTGGCAGAGGGAGACCTTCGTGCAATCGTGCAATTCACAAAGAACTGTAGATTATGATTATTATACAACATGCTATAAAACGCACACTTGTAGGAGAGTGCTATAATAGCAGACATTATCGTGCACTTAAAATATATTTTATCATTAAAAAAGCTACAAACTTGTTACACAGTCCGAGGCACTGAGTCTAAGTACATCATTATAAGGGCCGTTTCTTATTTGAGGTGCACAGACCTTTTAAATAAAACATTTTTTTCCAGTTTCCCACTCCCCATAAAAACAAATACACTCAAAGGTAATTCATTTCCTTGCGTTACTACTCACCTCCTTGACCACATATTTTTCCAAGTTCTCCAGGGTTTTTGACTTGAGGGAGCCCTGCAAACGTGACAACATGTTCCCAAATAAGTTTCCTGACAGCACAACACAAAAGCCCTAACCAGGCCAAAAGTTAAGTTAGAGTGAACATACAAGCATACGTCTTCTTCTTTGCAATTCTTCAAAGCGCGATGGTCAGCATCTGGACCTCGTTGTCTTTCAGCTCAGCTTCGAAGTGTTTGGTAGAATTCGCAGGTAACACCAAGTATTACTTGACAGGGATCGTGACGTGAACGCTTCAACCTTGACCCCCACAAGCATACGTGAAAACTCGAAACAAAAAGGCAATAATTGTGACCAAAGACACAGTCCTCCCTCAATATATGGCATGTTAGGTGATATCACTATACTGCGTTCATTCAATCGTTGTCAGACTACGTGTTTCATGCAAACAAGAACAAAGATTTCCACTATAGCCTTAACAGACTGTTGGGGAAGGGCTGTTAGCAAGTAACCAGGGTAAACCTGGATACCAGCCGTTTAAACCACAATCAACAACAGTCTATCTGTGTATGGGAAAGCAGGGATAAACACCAGTGGCATACCTATCGAGTGTGCGGGTGCTATAACCAGAGGAGACTAGGCACCAGGCTATGAAGAGGGGGTAGGACAGGGACAAGTGGGATCCATACCAACCAAGCCACATAACTTTTGAACGTACTACGAAACTACTTCTCAGATGGTTGAGGTAGCTGGTGGGAGGCGGGGTTGTTTATTCTACACCTATTAGAATAGTTTAACTGCATGACAATGGGGAGGGGATTAAAAAGGTGACGTTGGCGGCCAGTATGCATCCACTGTCACATTCACCTGCATGTGGACCCAGTCCATGGCCTCCCGCACATCCTGGAACATGCTCTTGAAGGACATGTACAGGTCTCCATCCTTCACACCTGTTTCACACCTGTTGTTGGCAGCATTGCAAAGGTGGCGGGAAGCACACAATGATTTTTAGCACATTTTTCAAACGCACATGGATGCATAGGATTAAGCGGACGATGTCCTGAATGCCTTTAGGCTGAGTGTGTTATTGTTATAATTATTGTGCAACAAGAGGCAACAGTACAACAAGAGGCAACAGTGACATGTGAAATGCCCCCCATCGATGCCACGGTGAACCAACAGTTAAGAATGCGTATACTATACATTACTACGCGGTAGAACAGGTCTTGAATATGAACATAACGCATAGGGGAAGTCAGCTGGCCCTAGCGAAGTTTAATGGAATTAAACTCACCTTTTGTATCTTGCGCAGTTTGTGAAAAAGTCCACTAAACATGCGTAAAGGTATGTCTCTGCACGGTAAACAAACACAAACAACGCGGTGGATAAATCAGTATAAATTATAAGATCTAACAGGATTGCTTACGTTGCACGGTGTATATAACAATTACGTTTGTATAACTGAAAGACCCTTTTCTCACCACATGCACATTCTGAACACATACATTTAAAGAAATCCTTAAAGCAGAGGATCACACGAATTAACTCATAAGCAAACAAACACCAACCCGGCAAGTAAGGCACCTCATTGACGTGATCTCCGCCCAGTGTACATACAAAACTGGGTAGCCCACAGGTCAAAACATGACTGAGTAACAACCTCTGCGATAAACCGATTGGGCAACGTGCACCACAACTTGTCAGCAAGTAGTAAAACGGGCGCTGCATTCTGGAAACTGTGGAAACGTTGGCAAGTAAATATTTCCACCACCACTCTTTTGTTTTTATCTTTTGATGCCGAAGGCTGACTGACATCACTGCAGTTAAGTGTTGCTAAGGCTGCACTGACGATTTTATTTGAACAGGATAGAGACTTGTTATCTCAACCTCGTGCAAACGCTGCCCAATAAAATATAAACTTTGACTGCAAAAATCCAATTTTATGACAGCACAGGTTGGCTCCAATGTCCCATTTAATTACCTCTGTTGCCAATGGACACGCGTCGTTTGAAAATCCCTAAATATCACAGATGACATCTCTCACCTGGCAAGTTGAAGAGTGTGTTGAGGATATAGAAGCGCTCAGTGTCATCACGTTGGATGAACTTGTTGGGGTACTGCTCTCTGATCTCAGGCCTGAGTCACAGAAAAAAAACCTTACTAAGGCAGGTCTTTGTTAACTCATTCACCTGGCCAACAATCCAGCAATTATACAGCCCTCAAGGAAATAGACACATTTGTAGTTTCAATATGAGTAAGTAGTTTCAATATGTGCAAGTCGTTGACCAAGAGCTTCAGAAGGTGCTCTGCATTGGCAGGCCAAAACTGGTGAGCAAGCACATCGGTAAAGGAGACCTTGTGTAGGTTCATTCAAATGGGCAGAGCACGTCCAACTTTAGTCATCTATCAACATCTCTGAACAGTGCACGTCACCATTAAAACGATATTCAGACTGAGTGATGTTGTGGCAGACTGTAACACAGTAAGGCAGGACATTGTTCAAATGCCAGCAACTGTGGAAGCCGCAACCCTGAGTAATATATCCGACGTGGCGTCAGGCTTCAATATTGCATGCGATTCTCACAGAACATATGAAAACTAAAACCAAATTGGATTACATTATGCAACATCGTTGGTGTCACAAAAAACTAAATCAACTCACCCCTTCATGAAGTTGAATCCGTGCACGCAGACCAGAATGTTTCCGTACGCGTCAACTTTCAGTAAATTTCCAAACATAGCATCAAACACCAACCCCCTGTTTTAACAAAAGCACAGTGTAAGTTATAATGATATCTTAGACAATAAAAACGAAGTATAATTCATATCATGCGTTGCCTTTCCATTCTGGCTAAGGCCTGCCTGCAGCATGCCATGGCTGATTACGGGGCAAACAAAGACGAGGCTGTCTTGGTGTCATTTACTGCAGCAGCAGAAATTATTTGGATTTCATTCAGCCGCACAATCTTCACGTGTTAGCAAAGATTGCAAACGTGTCTGTGTCGACAGCAGGCACCCAAAAAAGTATACTTAAACTCTGAGTGGTGCTTTGCAACGGAGTTTTCTTTCCTTTTTTAAACACATCGATGGTAAGCCACCAACATTACACAGGGCAATCGGGGCTGGAGCCTGCGGTCTCAATGCCCTGCTGTCAATTACACGTTACAATATTAACGGTTGTGAGATCCCGTGCACCGTTACATATCAATTATTTGGATGTGCAACCCCAAAGGCAGAGAGTATTTTTATTTTTGAATAGGCAATTGCAGATCATGTGAGAAAACACCCACATATAATGTTATGCTATTGCAAGCGATGATTAAATCAAACAGGTGGCTGTAATGAGCATTTCTGGTAAAGTACTTGCAGTGCCGAATAGTAATTGGGTGTCAGAGTGGTGCTGACTTGCTGAGATCAAAGTGATGATTAAATCACATTTTGTGCTCTGGGAGTCATAGCAACAGTTAATTATTCCAAGATTACATATATTTACAAATGTACCCGGACCACCAACCAGTGACACCACTGATGAAACTAATCTGTTGGTTATTAAAAACCGTGGATAAAATGCCACTATAGACCAATCAGATGTTCAACAGCGAACAATGTTATTATACTACTTGGCCAGTTCAGAGGATAAATGCATTTTTTTTAATTTACAAGGTGAAGCTATTTATCCTTCTTCTCATCATAATTGATGTTTATGTCGAACAACAACTCTCATTTTACATGTATAAACTACGAACTAGCAATAACATGCATGCATCTCTGTTATATTGGTTGTGTAGCCATGTTTAGGTTACTATTTATTTGGCTATATAAAGGGTAATTTATTGGCCTATGTAGAGATTAGTTATCGGGGGAATGGCTTCAGTTGATGTGTGGTAGATGTCTTCAATGCCTCTATTGTTTCGGCAGTTCAATCGTTTACTCTGATCAATAGTCCAAGCATGTTCCGAAATGAAATCGGCATGCCAGGTTTTCATTGAAGTTCCATTTGGGAAGACCTGGAGCGAATCTGCCTTGCATTGTGCGGATCCGATTTCATGTGGACCCCTGACAGTGTAGGAATACCCAGTGACTGAATGGTGTGTACTCGCCTGGTCGGGAAGCTGGGGTCGTATTCAAAGCTGAGCAGCTCCTGAGGGTAGCCGATAGACACGAGACGCTCCACCGTCAGCTCAAACCCCAGTGCCTCGTACTCTGGCGATTTGTACACTTTGGGATACAAAAGGCAGGTTCACGTCGGATCAATGAAGGTAAAGTAACCATCGCTTAAGCATCCGGTCACAGAAAGTGTAAGGTTAACATGCCGCTATATTCATTAGGTTGAACTTGTAGAATGTTGAGGGTGAGTTCACATCGCAAGATTTGGACCTTCTCCATGTAAATAATCACTTGTCCGCAAGTTGGTTTCACATTGCATTGCCTAATGCGTGTTAGGGAATGTAAAGGGCACTAAAAATCCTCTGAAGGGACCTCACAGGGATTTGCAGTGAATGTGCTGTTCTCGTCCCTCAGTGAACTGGCAAACCCATCAGGTGCAGGGTGAAGCGAAGGGGCCAAAGCCAACACTAATTACATGTTCATAGCACCAATCACGCAATAATTAAGCAATCCTTACATACCACACGAACGGAAAGTTAGATTGCAATTTGGTGGCATGAACATATTTCACACGTTGAACTTCTATTGCACTGTACGTAGCCTACCGCAAGGCATGGGATGTCACCCGATTGAGACAAAAATCCAATATAAACCCACCCAAAAACAAAGAAAATCATCGTTTCCAGTGTAACAAGCTACGGCCGACAGATATTCATGCACATTCATCATCACATGTACATGTGGCTCCCTGTCGAGAATTGTCTCGATGCGGCGGATTTAAAATAACGGTCACATATTATGAACATAAATGCGACAGTAGCAGACTTCGACAAAATAATGATAGCCCTGCAGTAAAGTTTATTAAAGACACACAACTGCCTGCCAAGATGGAAAACTGAATTTGATCCGTGTATCCCAAGTAGGATTTTTTTCTTCAGCACTGTTGGCTGTTTTTAGGCGGGCCCTATCGAACAAGCTCCCAAGCAGACCCCATGCAATCCGCCATAATCCCTCTGGTGATTACCAAGGTGCTAAATTACCTTCCAGCAATACCTAAAATGAGATTAACAAGGTGCTGATTGATCTACAACCCTTCATAGAACCTTATTTGTTGTTGTGACGTTTGATGTTTGTGATGTTTAATTTTGAAATACAATTTATTGCACTAGAATCTGTTTGCTGTCACAACATATTAATTTTACTGATATATTTGATCCAAATTATATTTCTGGTCCCAACAGGTTCATTAGTCGTTTGTCAATCTACTCCTGGATAAAGGCTTCCCTACGCTGCATAGGTTAAGGAGACATTTTCTACAACACTCACCACGCTTGCTTGTCAGTATGGGTTGGTGAAGGAAAGTGAAGGATAGAGGGCCAAGGACCAGTCCAGATATTGTTCGCCACTCATGTTAGCCTGGCCGTGAATCGAACTTGGGTTGTTGGATTCAAATTGTAGTGTGTTAACCACTGTGCCACTGCCACACAGGTCCTTATATGGCCTTAAAGAAGATAATTGTACTGTACAGTTCAAGAAGCCCTATAACATAATGTTTTTATCACGAGAATTAATCAAGTAAAAAAAAATCTCCACTTACAAACTAAAGCTTTCACTGACCAGTCACATACCCCTATAATTGACAAACCAACCACAGCCACATTGATGTACGATTTAATTCACTATTAAACAATTACATTTAGTATAGATCAAAGTCAAATGTTAAAAGCTAATTGTATAGGATAGCCTAACCTAATAATTACAGCAATGGCATAGTTGTTTGGGCTCGCAAGGTAAAATGGTATGGTATGTACCGAGAGCCTTGTAAACACTAGTATTAATAAAATGATCAGGGAGCAAATCCAACTGCTATTTATTGCTGAATGACAGCAATTTACATTTTTCTTAATTGGCAGATTACTTCGACCTGCTGGTGCTGATTTTACCAAGCGTAAATCTTTCCCGGTGAGCCCAAACTGAAATAAGGGTCATGCATGTATGTGTCCCTTGGTATACATGTTTGTCTGATTTTGCCTATTACCAGCTAGAGTGTAGTCCATATCAAAGCCAAAGCATTTGATTTTCTCCATGGCAAGGCTTCGGTTGACAAATACTCTGAAAAAGACACAAGCAAAGAGAAGCATAAATCTCACAGACGACTTTATTTAGTATCAATTCGAAAAACTGCTGCGGCATATTCATTGTGTTATTTCATTGCTGAACTCAAATGAACTTGGCAAGTGATAAACCAGGAAGTAGATAAGTGTTAAGTGTAACACTTTGAGCAAATCCTAAGAATAAACAGTCGACATTTGACCTTGGACAGGTACACCTAGCCACAATGCCTTGTGACTAAAACCAAACAGTGCTAATCACTATCAGGTCTTGAAATCTAAAACCCAACAAACTGGCCAATGACGGAATGCTCTTATACAACACTGAGAACAAGTCCTGCATGTCTCAACAAGACCACTGCTTTGGTTTTTAACATGCAATTAATGCGAAGCAGCAACTACAGTAACCACAAAGGCATTTCACCTCAAACTAATTACCTGAATTGTGTATACATTATCAAAGCCACATCTAAGTCACTAACATCCCCTCTCGCACAAGAACAAAAACATATTTTCTTTTGGTTCCACAAGTAAAAATGTTTCAAGCTCGCCACGGACTTTAAGCTTTAATTCTCTGAACAGATTTGTTATTTGAGGGTATACACACCGCCAATTTCATGGCTGGGCAGTTGCACTTTTTACCCTTTCCGCTAATGCAATGTTACACGCACAATTTTAAAAGACGCTGTCATTGGGTGGTGCATTAAGCTTGCTGCTCAATATTCCTGAGGGCATTAGAGGTCCTGTGACACTCTCCACGGTGAGGTCAATTGCAGCCATAACCACACTAAAATTGGTTGAATGAAAATTGCTTTTCAAAGCTGTTCTGTCATGATAGCCAGAACACTCATTATGAGACAGAACGTTCTAAAACAGAACGCCCTGAGGATGCCTCATACATGGGAGTCGAAACGCCACAAAAGAGAGGGGGCGTGCTCGACACGGTTATTCCGAAAGAACAGCTTTGTAAAGCAATTCTCGTGCAGAGTTGTAAAAACACCTACATCGGTAAATTGGTTACTGTAGTCAACATATCAACAAGGAAAATATGTTTCAGGATTGTACTATTCTATATTTGTAATTACAACCATAGCCACTGCAACAATACACCAACTCGACCTACCTTATAGCCATTGTGTTCACTTTAACATCCTGGTAGCCACACACTCTATGGCATAGCTCACACCTTGCAACCAGCAATGATAAAGACTGGCGCAACCACGCCTTTATTTCAATGTATTATAGCTGACGTCAGCCTCATATGGCTGCCGGTCAACAACACGCCCTTTAAGAACAACCGACGCCTAACACAGGGATATAACAATAATAGCATTTTATAAAGCGCCTTTCACCCGAGGGTTACAAAGCGCTGTACAAGGGCCGCGGAGAGAACGGCATGTCAACAACGACAGACAAAACAACTGATTAAAACCAAAGCAACAAAAATAACCAACACTGTAGGTGGGCATTTGCTAAGAAACCACTGAGAAGGCTTTACACGCAAAACTATGATTGAAATCGCCGGCAAAATCTGAGTTCTCGTTTTCTAAATGCAGAGAGGACCACAATTGTCATGCCAGTGACAATACATTTTGCTGGCAAATGTTCAGCATCACTGACGTCACGCCAATGTGCTTCATTAAGCAGTAAAACGCACAGCCATACAGCTAAGCACTTTACAGTGACATGGCAGTGGGCTGTAACGTAATAAAAAAAATGCTGACTATTAAGGGAAGCCCTTGTTTACATCCATGAAACATATTACATGAACTGCACTATTGTATATAAAACAAAGAAATCCGCTTCAATGGACTGCGCATTAACTCGTAGGGAGGTTAACGGCTGAAAACAATTGAGTGCGGATTTCACAACGACGGTATGGCCCGTTTGCTCAGACGCCTGCCCGGTGACACCAACAACACAAACGCAGCATTTAAGCCTATTATTGCAGGGGATGACGATGGGGAGGCGGACGGCAGCGCGGCAACCGCAGAGACGTGGCGATCCTGAGAATCTGCGTCACACGGTAACACGGAAATCCAGAGTCGCCGCTCAATGGCTCTCCATCGCAAACCGGAACCGTCTTATTTGACAAACGGGGAGTAAGTTTGTCAATGGGATGCGGTGCGCAAAGGTTATTCTTTCCTCCGTCGCACACCGCGTTTTAGCCAACGAAGAAGGGGTGTTTCGTCAATGACAGATACACGGTCACGTGACGGCTGCCGAGCAGCAGTAGACAAGGATGCGGCTTTTGAACAGAACACGAATCCGGCCATCGATAATAATAATATCATTTAATATAGCGCCTTTCACCCGAGGGTCACAAAGCGCTGCACAAGGGCCGCGAAGAGGCCGGCATGTCAACAACGAAAGAAAAAAACAACCAATAGATGTGTATTACGGCAGAAAAATACCCAGTGAGTTTGTAAGCTCTTTACGGGATTCCTATGACACAACAAATATGCGAATTGACAAAAATAATGTAAAAGTAAATAAATAAATAAATAGGGCATATGTGACGTGAGCAGCCATTTAATCGTTGGAGGCGTCGCGACGTTTCGAAAAAGCTGTCAACATCCGAAGTGAGCTCCAGTTACATGTGAAAATTTTAACTACATGGACTGCCGGCTTCACACTTAAATGGAACTGTCATTGTACGTACAAAAACAAACAAACAAGAAATAATGTACCCTCGGCGATTAACTGTAAAACGTGTAATTTAATGCGAGTCGGTTCCACATTTAGCTGAGCGGCGAATGCAGGAATGGACAACCCTACATATGCAGAGAATGGGGAAATGAATAGACAGTTTACATCTCCATGTCACTTTAAAAGTGTCATGTAAGGAGTGGGAAGGCAAAGCGGTTTTAGCAAATAGGAGACGCCTCTTGTACAACAACGGACGAAGCACATGGCTTTGTGCGCAATGAGTAATTTGTGACGCAATGAAAACTACCCGCGATTGACAATAATTCGGTGATTCACTGAACATTACAGCAAATGCACGGGACGTGCCTCGTATGGCAGGTATGTAAAAAAAACCCAGGTCATCTTGTTTTTCTATTCTTTTTGGAAGGAAAACGACGGACTCTGAACACACTTTTTGTTTTACACGATCTGTGTTTTGAATCGATTCTGCAGTAAGGTGAGCACAAACCGGGAAAATATTTTAACTGTACCTGTGCTCAAGGTCATCCTACATAAAGGGAAACATAAATTATTAACTTCATTTACATCCACAGCATTACTATAGCATGAAGTCAAAACGTAGGAACTTATGTTTACTGCCTTTCATTTATAGTTTAGCAAGCGACTGACGTAAACAGTTTAAATATATTTTTCAATTAAATAGTAATATCACGTACGCAGATGATGAATATGCAGGCTAGGTAATATGGTTAACACTGAATTACTGTACTATTCGTCATTCAGCAAAGGTAAAATAATAAAGGTTACATAGTGTTCATTCAAGTTACCTGTTACTAAAGGAGGGTGGGTGGTATTGGCAAGGGCTATGCAAATAGACAGTTACGATGATTGCATCACATTCATGAACAAGGACATCATTGTGTTCTACTCTATAACAACGACCACCACAAAAACAACTCGGCACTAATACACAAGATTAATCTTGTATGTAGCGACAACTGTCATAACTATCATAACACATACATTCAGCAAGCCGCGTTGTTTCAACAGCAAGTAGAAAATTACCGAATTCCAGTACCGTATTTCTATTCAGCATATGTTACCTGGAACGGAAGTCCCTCTTGATTGTGCGATAGTCAATATGGTCCAAGGATAATTCATTTTTAAGGTTTAAATAGTCTCTCTCAAACTGCTCGCGTGTGTTGAAATCCAGCTGGAGGCTCTCTTTCTCAACCGAGCCCATTGTAAACAAAGCCGACGAAAACGACCGCTTTGAGGCTCACGATGATTTTCGGCCCCACCGCTTCGCCTGAACGTCGCAGCCCCGATCGCATGTATAGTGCGAGAAAGCACAAAAAACCGTCTGTGCTAGAGAGGCCTTTGTTCGGCTGCGTCAGACTACGATTGAAACCGAACACCGGCAGACAGTCGTTCCAGAAACGGCGAGCGTGTTCCTCTGCCGGCTAATGTCGACTGAGCTGCTTTTGCCGAGCGCCTCCGTTAAATCTAGAAGCGGGCGGATGATCGGCCGAGCCGTAAACAGCGAAGAGCGCTCTTTGAGCGAGCGAGTGAGCGAGCGAACGGTCACGTGGTCAACATCCACGGTAATGACACAGTACAGCAGCAACCCTGACAAGCTATGCTGCTGTTAACCCCCACCCCACCAAGCCCTACTACGCCTCGTTGGCATTACCCAACCCCTGGTTCAACCACCCAGCCCCTCGCTCGGTCCACACATTCGTCACTTATACGATAAGAAGCCGGAGGAGGGCTGGCGGTGCCCCATCTCGCCATATGTAACTTAGATACCGCGTGGCAAAGTAATGAAAGATCACCGCATGTTTACTTCGAGTGCCGTGTCCGACTTTGTTGCTATACATAGGCCGTTCAATTTAGCAGGTGTATGCAGAACGCGAGATGTTTATTACGGAAACGTCTGTAACTTTCCGATGACCAAACGACCCAGAACGTGGCCGATCGGGTAAGAGCTCGGAAGCTGCGCTTGGACGGGTGACCAGGCTGAGTTACAGGCTGTGGCACTTTGTTGTGGGCAGCAGAGGGCAGTTAACTTTTAAAAAATGTACAGTACTTTTCTATACTGTCCGCCTTCAGCAACCCGCCCTCGACAAGCAATGCTGATGTATGAGCAATGAACCTACTGTGACCCTTGTGCCGTGGGGAAGCACTCATGCCGCAGTGGAGTGACAAAAACAGGATATGTACGTACAATGCATACAACTCTCGCCGAAAAGTCAAATATATCGTGTTTGGAACTGGTATTTATTCGCACACCTTAAGGCTTACGCTCAAACTCAACCGAACACTTCCCATCAGGGTTATTAGTCCCTTTCGGTGAGAACTGCGCACTTGGCAGCCCACCATGAGGACCAGTTATGTGTGACAAAAGCCGGCCACGTAGCCGGCACGAACAGAACGCGCATTGTGAACGTCGTTACAAAAGGCTTGTAATTCGCCAACAATGAAAATGGAGTCCAATGTTAGCAACCGGAATCCCCGGCGCCACGTATGAAGCTGTCCGAGCTCACCGAACCCTGTGCTACTAGCGGTTGTGCAGGCAGGCCCCGTGTCATCCATGATCAATGAATGAGCGGCGTGCCATAAGAGGACTGCATCGTCAGCCAAAACACGAAGTGCGTTAGAATGTGCGATGCCGAAATTCCCAAGTCAGCAAGGTCAGCAAATGTGGCATTTCCATTTTGAACGAGAACATGTACCCCTTTCTGTACATGTGGGCTAAATAGGCTTTATACGACTATAAATGGTGTATGTTTATCCAGTGAATGGAACAAAGCTAAAGTTTATCCTCAGCCAAAATTCTGCATAATTGATTTATTTAACGCATAGTCCGAAACAAAAAGGTCCTCTGTGCAAAGCCCACCAGGAATGTTCCCAAAAAAATTAATGCAAAAATAGCTCTTGAATTAAACTATCTAAACGGCGTGAAATGTTCTAATGTTCATCGTTTTCATTAAATTTTCTTTGTCAAAGGCACTATTATTCATTCTGCATGAACACAATGGTAAGATATATGAATGACAGTAAGAACTAGAAAAAATCAGTTGTAACAATGGTGCTTCTTCTTCTTTGCGATTCTTCGAAGCACGATGGTCAGCCTCTGGGCATCGTTGTCTTTCAGCTCGGCCTCGAAGTGTTTGGCACAATTCGCAGGCAATACCAAGTATTACCTGACAGGGATCGCGACGTGAACTCTACCGTTACACAGACTATAAAATTAACACAAGACAAGCAGCGAGCGGTTTTCTATTTTACTTAGTAAAATGCTCATGCAATAGTCACAATTACCGCTTTGAGCACACACCAAATGTGCCGTGTGAGCAAGTGTGGTTTGTGTTATTTAGCATGAAATTTCGATGACATTTTATTGACTTTTCTAAAACGATAACTTCGCTTCGTTAGCCGATTTCTATGTTAGTCTTGTGCACACTGTGTTCTTGGGGCAAATATCACGGTGTAGGCATTGTGCCCAACTTCACCAAATTCTGGCACGTACCATCGCGAGCCTCCAAACTTCACATAATAATGATGCAAGTACTGTACTATATTTCATTACATTCAGCTATTCAAATGTAGTGCTGGAAATGTGAGGGAACCACTGAGGGAACTCATAATGCCCCCTATCTGGATCACTATGTCTGGACTGTACACCCCTTACCATTCCTCCTTCAGAGCTGGCTCGTACGAACAGAGCCTCATTTAAAATAATAGAGCGATGTTTTATATTTAGGGATATTCGTGACACGTTTACCTACTTTCTTCCTGAACACAGTCGAGTTCAGAATTTCACTCCCACCTTGGCATCCAAGGTTGTTCCAGCCCATTTCTACCCTCGTTCATGTGTTGATTTGAACAAATCCAGCTATCAAGCCGGCAGCAAAACAGTCAGCTTCAAAACCGTTTAACATCAAGATTACACACGCCAAAAGGAATGCAGGAGGTATTCATTTTACCAGCAGCGCGTACAAGAGCATGTCAAGTCAAATGTATTGATCACATGCACGTAAGGTGCATGGCAGTGAGATTCTTTGTTACCGTTATCTGTCAACTCTGGGAAATGACTAACAATAGTTTTCGATCTAAAAACACCTTATCAAACCATTCAAGGTGCTGTACGTGAATTAAAACAATGAATACTCATTTGCTATACGACAAACCAGTAATACGTAATCACATAAAATGAATAAGATGTAAAATCGGAAAGGGAATAGTTACTTCCCATCAGCTGAAACAAATGAGTTTTCAGAAGCAACTTAAAAACACGGACTGACTGAGCACCTCTAATATGCGATGGAAGACCTCCACAGCTGCGAATGGCATGCGTATAAGGCCTTTCCCCTGAATGTTTTAAGCTTTGAAGGTAGTACGCACAGGAGCAGCTCTGAGGAGGACCTCGGCTCATGTACTGGTTTGTACCTAGTGACTACGTCCTCTAAGTATGAAGGAGCCAGGGCCGTGAAAGGTCTTAAAAACAAGGACAAGTACTTAAAAATCAATGCACTGTCTAATATGCAGCCAATGAAGTGATTTGAGGAACGGAGTTGTGTGGTAGGTACGAGGGGACTTCACGGGCATGCAAGCCCATCGCTCTTCCTTGACCAACAAAATGAGCTCAAAATTCCCACTTCCTTCAACAAAACATAGGGAGTACGTTTATAACGTAGTAAAAACATACTCCCGAGACCTCTAGCATAATATATCATTAGTATTTATCGAAGTGGTACACACTCTATCTATGCGACAGTTACATGCATGGCCGTCCCAGATAGCGGTGGCACTGGGTGGAAAATAATCATGCCGATCAAGGTGACGTGCCAGCCATCTATCAAAATTATGGTGACGTGCCAACACTGATATGTAGAACCTGCCTCAGTAACGCACGTGGTCAGCCTTCAACGGTTTCCTGAGTCTGTGGTTTGTGTTTATACAATACACTGTATGCACCCAGCATACAGTGGGAAAGAGCCGGGCAACATGAGGTCGATTCTTGACCACGTGCTGAGTGATTTCTGAAGCAGTTCTGGGCAGGCGTGCCCATGCCACTTAACCATATCGCACTGGCCAGCGTGGTGAAGTATGGTTAAGCACCCAGGACCAACACGGTGTGAGGAGGCCTTCATCCAACAGTGTACTGACTTGTTATGCACACGCATGTGCAGATAATGATTGGGATTTCACACGCCAAAACTTTTCACGGCCTCTATCTTTCTCCGTGTGAAAAAAAACACCACTAGGGATAGAAAGGATTAATGGTGTTTTCCCTCTTGGGCAGCTTTGTGCAATTTTATTTTATAGCGTGTACACTGTGACACTATCCAATGTTAGCACTTAGCACGCATGCTCACACCCCATTAGGGTCTATATTAACTCCTGTCCTTTGAGCGTATGCCAGCTTGACCTGTTTGGAGAGAAAACGGACTCCTGTCCCAGAGCTCCACTGATGCCACGTTCCCACAGTTACAAGCTGCTACCGTTTATGAACCTTCAAACTGACATCTACGGTGAACTGCAATTGGAGTTCGCGCGGGCATTTTTTGTATTGTTTAATATGGTGGGTACTCAAGAGACCGTGATTATTCTTGTTTGCAAGAGTGATGTCAGTCACCAAATTGAGAAAAATCTATATTGATAAAATTACAGCAAAATGAAGCAAATAGAAAAGTGGGCAAACACAACTATGCCACATGAGAATTTGAATACATTTGTAGATATATAAACGCATAACCATTTATTTACATTTTAAGTTTTCTGACAGGCAACAGATTGTCTTAAGTCCCTCTGAAATGTCATACATTATTTGGAGACATTTTAAGATCTAAATGTTAGGGGTGATGATTGTGGTTGTGGAGAATATAGGGACACGGAAAATAAATGCATATATATCCGAGTGACCAAAACAATTCGTCTTCCTTGTGGGAGAAATTCCAAAAAGGGAACATTTAAAAATGATAGGTTATTGCTTGGGATAGATGGTATAGCCAGAGTATATGTCAATCAGTTCATGCACTGGTGCTATATGGGTTATTGCATCACAACACCATGAGTGGATTGGAGTGCAACTGTTGCTGATGGTGATGATAGAGTAAATATATAACTTTGTTTCTAAAACAGATATGAAAGCTTCTGGCTGTGGTCGTGAGAGGGAAAGAGTGAGAATTGCCAAATCCACAAAGCTGTGTGGCTCTTGAAGCGCTGGGGCGAGAAACGAGCAATATTCAGCCATTCTCCGAATGGACCAGCGCTGCTTGAGTCTGCTTTCCAATGGTTAGCAAAACACAGCATCAGAGGAATACTAAAACTTGCCCTGCCAGCCCAACTCAATGCAATTCCACTACCCACTACTGAAGTTCTGGCATTTTCAGCCAATATTAAATGTCCTCCTTTGGTTTGGACATTAAAAAAACGAAAATCAATAAAGCACTATCTGAAATGTGTGCTTTCTGAAAAGGAACAAACAATGTGCCTCAGGACATATGGAACTGGTTAATGAGTAGTGCAAATCATTACAAACTTATGAAACATTTACACTGATGAAACATTTAGGCAAAATTGGTGAAATTGTCTGAAATGGCAAAAAAGGTGTGCGTTGCACTGATCAAATGTATGTTATCAACGGTCTAAGCACTACTGAAATCCCTATAGTGGCTAGAGAGGCCTAATGAACTGACTTCAGAATTATACATCATATACAGTATTGGGGTTAATATCTGACAGGGTGCTAGACTGCTGGCTGCAAGGATTCTAAATGGAGTTTTGTTCAAATCATGACATTGCCAATAGCGCAACTGGGGGAGGCGGGGGGGGGGAGACAACAGTTGCCAATGCTTCATCTCTTATTTTCTGACAGGCAGATTGGCAGGGAATGGGACTAACCTTTAGTCTCATTAACTTTTG
>JAZEWU010000012.1:1941295-1966722 GCA_036362915.1 Geotria australis | reverse complement strand
CAGCATGTCTTTGGACGGTGGGAGGAAACCGGAGTACCCGGCGAAAACCCACGCGGACACGGGGAGAACATGCAAACTCCACACAGAAAGGCACCCCGCGCCGAGATTCGAACCCGGGACTTCTTGCTGTGAGGCGGAAGCGCTACCCACTACGCCACCGTGCCGCCCTGGGTTAAAACATGATAAGTTAAAATGAAAGTAATAATATATGACAGCATAACACTTCATTAGAATAATGAGAGTAATATTGGTAATCTCAGGCATTCGCAACGTTTATTGAAATTACATGTGCGTTTTTAAGGACATGGCACCGTGGATTAGGATGAACCAAGATCAAAAACATCTGCGACCAACGGTGAGCAAAACGCATTCACAGAGAACGCACCGGCTGGGCACACAGAAACAGAACGTATACTGTCGACAGAAAGGCATTCGCTTTTAAGTGCACTTCAAATGTTTTAACCCACTACCAAAAAATATAATGATTTCTAAGGGTTCCTTTACGCAACACAACACTTCATCAACATTGTGTAAAATGTTCTACGAGCTGCATACAAAATGGCTGTTAAGCCAGTCTTTCGCAAGTGGGCCAGAAAGCACACACCATCCTTCACCTCTCCCCCAAGGCAGATAAATAAATTGATGCAATGAAGAGAACATGTCATGCAACTCGGGGCAGCCTATCTTCAAATATGCAGTCGCCTCTTCTTATGCATGCGCATGCAGGTTAGGTATTACCTTCATCACGGGAGCACCCTGCCGGTCGCGACAAAATATACACCGTTTTCTCAGTCGTGCCGCAATTGTAAAGGAACCTAGCTCTACCAGCGTGTTTTTGGGGTTGTACCGTGTGTTGTTCGGCTTGGAATGAACGCTCAGATCCCGAAGAAGGTTCCAGCACATGCAGAGAAACGTTGGACATCATGCCGAACAACATGCGGTACAACACGGAAACACATCGAACGGCTATATACAGCGTAAACAGTAAATACCTACGTAGCAGTATGATTGCATTCTTCCTTGCTGTATGTCCAAGCTGGATTTTAGCCTGTGAATTTAAAAATAAGAAACACATTGAAAATGGGAGAGTTGTATCATTAAGGCGTGCGTCAAATGTAAAACGTTGGCTACATCAATGCATATTACCTGCTATGATGTACGGGTCATAAACACAGACATTGACAAAGAAAATGGAACAAAAGCTCAAAATAAATATGCGTGGAATTAAACGAAAGGGGAAAGTGTAAATCAGAAAACAGAAAATCAGAGACATCGAATTGAGTGTTAATAAAAGTGGACTTAGGGCAGGATGTGTTACGACAGTGGTTCCTAAAGTGTGCCGTGGCGGTCCGGGGCATTGAAGCTAACTCACAGAGGCGCCAAGGGATATTCCAAATTTTCGATATGTGCCATATATTTTCTATCTTTGGGCGCCGTGGACAAAAAAAAATACTGATACACTAAGGGCGCCGTGAACCGAGAACGTTTTGGAACCACTGTGTTACGACATACGATGATGGCCAAAGGAGTAAGATGGGTTGTGGCATGAGGAATGGCAATGGCGTGTCGGGAGTCCTTCATCCAGCAGCAGATAGACAATGGCTAATGATGAAAATAAATGACATCTACTTTGAAGAGACGGGAATTAAGATTCGTCGTTTACACCAAACAAACAATTACACCAAAGTACAGCATACCATCTACTTGTTCAGTCCCTAAGGGTTCATGCCTTAGTTTGGTCTCATTTATATGCGAAATATGTACATGTACAGTATTGCATTTAGTTTTGAATGCAGTGACCCAGCTACATTAAATTTGGTATTCTGATACAGATAATGCCCTGTTCAATCGTGACACAATACAACGCAAAAACAGGGGGTAGCAGATTAGCAGTGGTTAAAGCACTGCTTGTATAAACCCGACGACCTGAGTGTGATTTCCGGCCACTACTAACATCAGTGGCGAGTTATCTCTAAACTGGTCCTACCTCCCAGCTCACTGTATCTTCACCAACATACACTGACGAGTGTGATGCAATACGTTCAATAACCCCCATGACCAACAAGTGTGGGGGGTTCCTCACCCAGCAGTGAGCTGATAAAGGGCTGTAAGTTATTACACTAGCTTGTTTCATGAATTACATTCAAATGAAATGTAGAGAATTAATATACATATTTTACTATTACTTCATCATGTAAAACAACTGGCCACCTGTGGCCCAGGCAGGGCTAGACTTTGGGGGGAAGTGGGGAGCCGAGAGAGGGCCCCCAAAAATATAATACATCGTTTTATAAATAAAAATGTTAATTGGTTGGGGCTATTGTGTATGTTTGTCATGTCTTTACGTCGGAGGCAGGGGAGAATATGAGAGGCAGAGGAAGGGTCTTTTTACTGCTGCGTCCCAGGTAGCCAAGGTACCTAAACCCAGGCTTGTCGCGGCCAACGCCAAATTTGCTCCGTCGGCGCATCGTCAAATACGTCCGCAGCCCGTAAAATCAACGAGATGGTAAAATCAACGAGTGCGAAACTTCAGCAGCGCAGCCAGAGCCACTCCAATGTCTGCTTCCTTGATCGGCGGCACAGCTCAGTTCACCTGCCGCCCTGGAGGCCTTCGCTAGCGGTCGGCGGCTTTCGGTGGACGGGGATAGCGGGCAGGACGCGCCGCGCCGAGCGGAGGGGCTCTCCGAGCGTCGTCAGCGACCCGGTCGGGGGAAGCCACGGGTGGCTCAGCTCGGAGGAGGCAGTCATGGGCGCCAGAGTCAGTCTGGCCAGACCCACGTCCAAGCCCGGGTAGGGGTTTGGCATGGCCTTGCCCAGACCCGAGTCCGACTGGCTGTGCCTCATACTCGCGCCGTCCGGCTTCGGCTCTCCAGAGCCGAGCCTCGTTAGGTTGGAGTCTGAGCTGAGCACGGGCGCGAGGTGGTTCGGGCCGCCCTCCGCTTTGAAGCCGAGTCGCAGATGGCCGAAACACGGCTCGTTGGTGTTCCCCGCGCCACTCAGCCTGTTCAGGCAAGAGTCGAAGTGAGGCAGGTGAACTGAGCTGCCAAGGCCCATTTCGGAGTCTGGTAGAGGGCTGAGCACCGGCTTGTTCGGGTTGACGGCCACAGGCGAGGGAGGTCTGGGGCCAGGGTTGGGGCCGGCGGTGCCCAGCCTCGTGTGGCCCAGGGCGTCGGGGAAGGAGCACGAGGAGGAGACGTAGGAGGGCGTCAGGGGCAGGGAAGGCGACTTGGTGATCCCGGGCAGCTTAGCCTCGAGAGGAGCTGTGCAGAGACAGAGAGCGCGACGACCATTTGAAAATGTCACACAAACTCGGCGAGTGACAGATAACAAACACTCTTACGCCATGTTTATCGTTGACACAAATAATGCACATCTCGTGATTTTTTTTGTTTGTAGTAAGGTCCGGATGATAAGACAAGCACGGATTTATTTGCAAATGAAAGCCTCGCTGGACGAGAAGTTCTAGATTAGAGGTTCTGCTCTCGAGAAATCGAATGATAAAAAAAAAACTCCTTTTCATTTTCGAGCTATCATCAGTGGCAAATGGTATCTGCAGTTAAAACGACCCTGAAGTTTGGTCAAACAAACAAAAATAGCATGCGGAGGCCTTCACCAGTGAGTTGTAAAATATGATTTTCAGTTTAACCATTGCTATAATCATCAAATCACGTGATTCAATATCGATTATTTTTCAACTCACATATAATGTCTGTAAAAAGTCTAAATGTCAATGGTAAAGTTACACACCAGGTAATCTTTCCACCAATAATCATGGAATGGCTGTACATACAATCTTTATATAAAATAAAATAAAACACACACCATTCATACATTGTCAGAAATCGCTTAATCCTGTACAGGGTCACGGTGAGCCGGAGACCATCCTGGCAGACACAGGGCGCAAGGCAGGGCCATACCCAGGATGGGACAACACACACCATTTGTTTCAAATTTTAGAAAGGTCGACTATCTCTATACATTATGCTGCTAAGGATGTTAAGACAGGCCTAAGGCCATTACTTTTGGAGAGCAGGCTTCCTGGAAGGGTTGACAAGCTTCGTCGAGGCAGCATGGATTCCTTTGATTGTCCCTTGGGTTGCAACTGTGCGTCAGGGTCTCCTGTGGAACACATGTCATCCATGAAGACGATCTTGCGCATCCAACACCCCGTGACATTTCTCCACGATGAGCTCAGTATCTGTGTCAGAAACGTGTGTTTGCAAATTCCACAAATGGAGATGAATCGCAGTGAAATCTGCCTCAACCCTGTGCAGTGAATGGCACCGGAAAATTACGTCAGTCACAAAACGTCGCTCCAATAAAACTCCCTGTCCGCACTAGGGGCATATCATTTGTATATGACGCATGTCAGCGCAACCACTGTTTAATTATTATGGATAGTATTTTGCGAAACTGATTGAAAAACAAAACTGAATCGAGCCGTGAACACGTCAGATGTTGTCTTTTTGCGCGCTCATTGGTGACTGGGCCAAGATCATTGTCTCTCCAGATCCCAAGGGTCTTAGCCGTGTTGTCTTGGCGCCGTGGGCCGCCTTGAACCACCAGACCAGCACAAATGTTTAAAACCAGCAGGGCTCAAACAACGAATGACAACCTGCGCCGGTTGGGTAGAGAGCCGGCAGGTACGCGGGCAGGTAAGAGCACGACAATTTCCTGCTGCCGTCCAGGAGCGGCTGCGTCGCCGGGGAATGCTGCGGGGGCGGCAGCTGCGGCTGCGTCGAGCCGCCGCCGCCGCCCGCGACTCCGTGCATCCCCGGCCTCGTCCAGCTCAGCTCCCTGGGGCCGTCGACGACCGCCGCGCCCAGACGCGTGGGCTTCCCGTCGAAGAGGTCGTGCTCGCTCCGGCTCTTGCGCGAGCACGTGCCGAGCAGCAGGCGCCCCACCACCGCCGCCGTGGTGGCCGTGGCGGCGGCGGCGGCGGCGGAGGCGGACGAGCTCGCGGCGAGGGAACCGCCGGAGCGGACCGCCTGCTCGTCGTCGTGCCCCGCGGCCGCCGCCGCCGCCGCCGCCGGCACCGGCGTCGCGGTCCTGCTGCCGCCTCCGCCAGCCGGCGCGCCGGGCCCGTGCGTCGGCAGGGAGCCGCTGCCGCCCAGCGTGATGGGGGGCAGGCTGCGCGTGCGGGCCGGGAAGGTGCCCCGCGCCGTGACGAAGGAGCCGAGCGCGGGGTGGCCGTGCGCGCCGCACTGCTTCGCCCGGCCGGGGCAGGCGGCCGCCTGCGCGTCGACGCGCGTGTCTGCGAGCGCGCCGTCCCGCGCGGCCTCCCGCGTGGCGTCTCGCGCGGGCTCGTGCGCGGCCGCGAGCGGGCCCATGCTGTCCGGCGGGGCCTTCCGCGCTCCTCCGTCGAAGGTGGCGATGATGTCGTCCACCTCGGAGGTTTCGCTGCGAGCGGGCGGGCGAGCGTCCGGCGCGTCGCCGCCGCCGGCGCCGCCGCACTCCGCCTCCTTTTCCTTCTTGCTGCCGCGGCTCCGAGAGAATATCTTGTTGAGCACTCGGAAGCGGCCGTTGCGACGTTGCTCGCTCGCCTCCCGCGACGGCGTTACGACGGTCGCAGACTCGGCCCTGTGGCATCGCGCACGGGAGAGAAAACAGTTTCCTACGATCTCGACATGAGCTTTAGAAAGGGATGTAGATGTCCGCCCGCGATTTAGGCTGGTTTTCGATTAAATGCTCGTAATGACGAAGGGATTTTTGACTCCCGAATCTGCAGCTCGTGGTTGTTACGTTGGAAAGCGTTGCTTAATCCGTGCGTAGGGATTACTTTTTATACAATTGAGACATCCATCCATTGTCAGAAACCGCTTCATCCTGTACAGGGTCGCGGTGAGCCGGAGACTATCCCGGCAGACACAGTGCCCGGCAAAAACCCACGCACACACGAAGGGGAGAACATGCAAACTCCACACAGAAAGCCATCCGAGCCGGGATACGAACCGGTCGTTCTTTCCGTGAGGCGGCAGCGCTACTCACCGCTACGCCACCGTGCCGCCCGACACTACAGACGAGACGAACAAATCATGCCGAGGCGGACGCTAGAAAGCAAACGGCAGGTCCGGTCGAATCACTTCGCGGCTTCACACCTGGGCTGCGTCGAGAGCAGTTTGACGCATCCCGAGTGGTTGCAGTGCACGGCGTAGGAGAGCGGCGTGTTCTCACTGATGTCGCTCGGGCTCGGGTCCACACCGAGCTCCAGCAACAATTCCACGCAGCTCTCCCGGCCCGCTGCCGCCGCCCAGTGGAGAGGAGTCCTGTGGGAAGCGCCGAACGTAAACAACGTTCGGCCCGCAAACGTGAAGGCTTTGGTGACAAATATCAGACGTTCCGTTTCGCGTGACAAACGTTAGTGATTGGAAGCATCATTCGGCGTTCTGCTTCCAACGTGGGAGGCGAAACGTCGCGAGGGAAAGCGCTCAGTGATACGGCTATCCCGAAAAAACAGCTCTGAAGAGCAACCATCATGAATCGAGCCGTGAAAACCTACATCAGTACAATGTTTTATCATCTATTAATATATTAAGACACAACATACATAACGACACGGAAGAAGGTATTATCACATTTTCCATTCAAGATACTCACAGTATTTTCAGACTTATCTTTTTAGGCTAATGATTTCAGAGTGCCATTTTTGGATGCCATGGCGATTCTAAGAAATAATCTGCAGCGGATTTTATTTAATTCCTAGCTCCAGGTGTGGCCTTTAATGGCACCAATTTAATCAAAACTACTCTTTTAGCCGAGGCCTCTTTTATAGATTTTACAGACCCATCTGTTGTTTATCACGTCACCGGTCACAGGCTTGGCTCTGTTATTTCCACCTCATTTCCGCCTCATTTCCCTACCATTCACAATTTCAGCTTCACGCGTATAATCGCCGGTGGTTCAAAAAACAGGAGACGTTTAAAATAAAAAGCAAGGAAAATTTCTCACAAAAAATACTAATTGTAAGGTAACGAAAATTGATGGAACGAGGTGTGTACCAATTTTATGGAAATTACTGCGACAAAGAAAATAACCCCCTCACCATGACATCTGCAATCAATTCTTCCCGGTTGTCTCTTGGCAACGTTTTATGTGGAGGGTTTTTTTTTTTCCTTCTAATCCCTCCGACAGTGTCATCCGTTGGGAAAGACTGACGAGGGCTCATTCTGATAGCCAGATCTTAGTCTGCACGAGTGGCCAGTAAGTCACTGCCATTCCCACTCACGTCATGAGCAGCTCAATGACCCATTCATCCACTATTCTGCGCTCCCACATAGTGATTCATCGACTACCCCACTCACACAATCATCTACCTACCTGCTCATTCACCTATTTATTTATATCCTCGCACGCACGCCCGTTCATCCGTCCAGCCAGGTGGTGGTGGAGCCCGCCTCTGCTCCAGCATTGTGAAGTCAGTCAGGTGCAAATTGTCTGCCTGACTGAGATGACTGGCTGGGACACCACCTGTGCTAGGGCCTACCGTGCTAGATCGCTGAGTTTTATTCACCCCGGTGCTCGGCTCGCCGTTGTGAGCGTCGCTCCTCCGCCCGATGTGTAAATGTATTTTGTTGTTGGTTAGTTAAAATATTGGCTATTTATTAATCTTGTATATATTTTAATTATTGTCAGCAACTCGCATGTTTGTTGCGTCAGTGCAGGAGTCCCGTAAAGAGCTTGCAAGCTCACTGTGTATTTTTCAGCTGCAATAACAAACATCTATCTATCTGTCTCCGTTGCTGTTGGAAGGCGACCGCCTCCAACCGTCCAGCGGCGTCCTTTACGAACCTGCCTCCTTCCCACTCGCTCGCCCACCTGTCGTCGACGTCGAGGGCCTGCAGGTTGCACTCGGCCACGCGGGCGAGCAGCGCGATGATGGCGGCGTGGCCCGCGGCCGCCGCCACGTGCACGCACGTCTTGCCGTTCTCGTCGTCGTAGTTGACGATGGACGAGCCCAGGCGGTGCCGCAGCATCAGCTCGCACGCCCGCTCGCCGCCGTTCTGAGCGCCCCGAGCGGCGCGGGCGAGCAGGGAGAGGCCACAGGCGGGGTTAAACGCTTTTCCATTCGGTTCAACTTTATTGTCAATTCTACAGTACGTAGAGGGCACAGAGAGGATCGAAATGCAGTTTCTCTCAGGACCTCGGTGTTTGAAGACGTGTGTACGTTAGCATCGTCCAGCGGTTCCCAAAGTGGGCGCCGCGGCTAACTCGCATGGGCGCCGCGCGGATGTTCTGAATGTTTCGTAATTGTTAGGCGTTTTATGACTTTGGGCGCCCTGGAAAAAAAGCCTGATACACTAAGGGCGCCGTTGAACCGAGAAAGTTTGGGAACCACTTGCATAGTCCGTCAATGAAGGGGGCCGACGGGGGGGGGGGCACGATATCGCTCATGAGGATGATCTAATATGGAGGAACCTCTAGGGTAGAGTTGTGCTGCAACTAGGGATTCACCTTAACCCTAAAACTGGCCACATCGATCAAAAAAGGTCGCCCAACTAGAGCAAAAACAATTCATTTCAAATGTGCACAAGCACTAACAGCTACTCATCGGCTTCTACACTGATAATGAAATGCCTCCAAAGACAAATGGAAATTGGACGGCACTGTACAATCTTTTTGTAGCAATTCATTTTCCCAAACCGATTTTTGTTTTCACAGAGTTTGGGAAATGTCAGAAAACGAGTTCATCCGGAGTGGATCAGCACACTCTTGTTTACTTTGTTTAAAATGCAGCTGACCACTTGAACATAACCACCGTATCGTGACCGCTCGAAAAACGGGCCATTGCCTGGAAATATCCGCCGAGTCCCAACAAGGCCTTCCTCAGACCGAGGAAGGCCTTGCTGAGCCTCAAGACTCTAAAACAACAGCAATGTACTTGAATTGCTTCGAGGAGCTGTTCTTTCGGGATAGCCTCGTCGAGCGTTCCTCCTCTGTCCTTCGCATGAGTATCTCTCGTTTGCCGAAAGAGTAGCTCTCCTATGCTATCCCAAAAAAAAAGCAGCTCTCAAGAGCAACTCTCACATATCGAGCCATGAAAACCTACATCAGGGCTTTGTATTTTTCTTTCCGCAGGCGCCGCGAAGATGGCATATTACCTCCACATATTTTCGTCTGCACTATATTAGTTTTATTTGCACTATATTTGCTATAATTATATTTTTTGTTCTAGATCTGTGCCTTGTTATTGTCCCCCACCCCCAGCTTAGCTTAACTTATTAAAAAAAAATGGTTAGTATTTTGTTTTTTTTACCCTAGTATTTTTATACCCTTGTTGTTGCGTTCCAGTTCCATGTTTTTGTCAACACCGGGGGTCTGAGAGAAACGGCATTTCGAGCCTCTGTACATATGGCAGAATGTGAGAATAAAGTTGAAGTGAATCCGAAGGCAGCGATCGTCGCACGACCGAGCGCTGGAGGCCCCGCAAAAGCGCCACAACCTCACGGCCGCCTTCTTCTTCTTTGCGATTCTTCGAAGCACGATGGCCAGCTTCTGGACTTCGTTGTCTTTCAGCTCGGCTTCAAAGTGTTGCCACGGCAGCGAAACCGCAGCAGCACCAGTATCGACCCAAACCCGCACACGCCACCTGCCGCTCTCTTGCCAAACCCTGAGGGTGGGCTGCCCGGTTGTTTACTGTTCTTTTTGCCCGCCGTGACCAGTCAGGTAGGGGGGTTGCCACCTGCGCTGGTTTTTTATTTCCCCCACGATTGTCTTCACTCTGTGGTAAAGTAGTAGTACAGCTTGTCCTGGGAAATTTCTCAAAGCGGTCCGTAACAGTACCGCTGTTCGAGACCGGCCTACTGGCCAATTTCATAAAGCGTTTGTTCTCTTGCCGCCCCGCATGTTAGAGAATTAAAGGTTTGATGGTTGCAAAATATGGCTCTGCTCATCATCTTTCAGGAAGGGAACACTGTGGTTTTTATCACAGGGTCAGTCAAATTGATTTTTTGGCGACAACCTGCGATGGACTGGCGTCCCATCCTCGGTATTCCCCTGCCTTGCGCCCTGTGTCTGCCGGGATAGACTCCGGCTCACCGCGACCCTGTACAGGATGAAGCGGTTTCTGAAAATGGATGGATGGACACTTGCCGACAGTAAAGCTAAACATTCTGAAAACAAGTACGTTGTGATTTCAATTTTAGTTTTTATTGTTATCTGAGTATAGCCCTTGCCTTGTGCCCTTTGCCTGCCGGGATGGGCTTTTGGCTCACAACGGATGGACGGACGGATACGCCTGGGGGATTTTGCACCTGAGAGGTGGCAGCCCCACTGAGGCAGCCCCACGCTTTGCCATGTGCTCCCCCACCTGTGCGGCCCAGTGCAGGGCAGTCTTGAAGTCCTTGTCCACGAGGCTGGGGTCGGCGTTTCGCTCCATCAGGGCCTGGACGTGCTCCGGATGGTTGTGAAACGCCGCCCAGTGCAGCGTCGTCATTCCCTGTGGAGCGGTGGCGGCGGCACAGCATGGGCGATTAGCGAAACGGGGAAAAATATGGGGCGGCACTGTGGTGGCGTAGTGGGTAGCGCTGCCGCCTCACAGCAAAGAAGGTTCCCGGGTTCGAATCTCGGCTCGGGGGCCTTTCTGTGTGGAGTTTGCATGTTCTCCCCGTGTCCGCGTGGGTTTTCGTCACCGGGAACTCCGGTTTCCTCCCACCGTCCAAAGTCATGCTGCCAGGTTAATTGGCGTACTGACTACATTTTCCCAGGCGCCCTGCGATGGACTGGCGTCCCATCCTCGATGTTCCCCTGCCTTGCGCCCTGTGTCTGCCGGGATAGGCTTCGGCTCACTGCGCGACCCTGTACAGGATTAAGCGGTTTCTCAAAATGGATGGATGGATGGAAAAAGATGGTAACCATTGCCTGAAGGTTACCTAAATGTGTTGTGGCCCTGAAAGCAGTTTCCTCCCTGAGAGCCCAATATGACGTTCACCCACTGTTGGTGGGCAGCCACACGTTCAAAGAAAAAATATCCCCCCCCAATGTAGCTTTCACAGACTGTAGGGTCAAGTGCTGTTTGCAAGCACCTATGCAGGCCGACACAAACGACACTACACACATACACCTCCATCACTTCTGTCACTGCAAGAAATCCTTTCAGCATCAGAAATGACTCAGCACACTGAAATGAAAGGCATAACGCTGCCAGCTTGAATATATCCCCCTTCAGCACCCAATTAGAGCTGCTTAAATGCTTGCAATGACTGATAAATATCATTTCCGTGCTGATTTGAAGTGGTGGGTAGAGCTCTTTTATTGTTTACGTTGGTTATTTGGCACGTTTGTTGTTTCATCGCAGGAATTCCGCTTTCGGAGCTTGCAAGCTCACGTGGCGTTTTCTGCTCTAATCATAAACATCTACATCTAAGCATCTACTTTTATCCGCGGGCTTTATGAAATGAAGTCGCGGGCTGGGTAACAATAATAACAGCATTTTATAGAGCGCCTTTCACTCGAGGGTCACAAAGCGCTGCACAGGGCTGCGGAGAGAACGGCGTGTCAACAACGACAGAAAAAAAAACCATAATAAAAACCAAAGCGACAAAAATTAAATGATTAAGGCTGCTTCGAATACACTAAAAGGTCGTGAAACTGGCTATCTTAAGAGCGGCAAAAATCTGCCAGCGTCCCCTAAGATGGCCTATGGGCCATACGTCTCCTGCCCTTGACCGAAGGAAACCTGCCCAACAAGGCTGGGTGACACCGTAGGCTGTTGCCTAGGCAGTTCTGAGGGTTCGCAATTTGGTGAAAGGTTAACGCAGCTATGTGCAGGGCCTCTACGGCAAGAGTCTTGACGGCTAAATAATATTAATACTACATTTATCTAACCGCAAATCCTCATTGAGATGCAGAAATATTTTTCAAGGGGGGTCCTGCGTTGGAAGGTTTGGCCAAATCCTTTTTAATGAGTGTTTTGCTTGTGGGTGGCAACCGGAGAATCCAGGGAAAACCCACGAATGTGAGTGCATAATACTCAACAGCCTACATCATATGTTTATGAATCAATTCACTGCACTGCAATCTCTTGCAACCCTAGGTGTGAAACTGTCAAAAATAGACACGACAAAAACGTGTGTAGCATGTTAGAACGATGTAGTGTAAAGTATAAAGTGCCTTGCAAAGTCCCGTGATCTCTTCCCCAGTTGTAGCCCTTCCCCAGGTCACTGGCAGACTGACTGGAGGCTCCTATGAGGGAAAATATATTCGCATATACAAAGTCATGCTTACCGTTGGCTGTAACGATACTATATCAATGGGTAGATGTTTGGTCTATCCACGTTCAAAGCCCTTTAACAAACAATGGCTCCCAGAGGCTCGTGTTTGAATTGCCATGTTTACATGTTTGTTTTTCCATCTCATTTGTCGGCCACGTGTGTGCCCACCGGCCCTTTACCAGCCCGTTTAATGTTCAAGACTCACCACGCAGTGGCGTATATATTGAGTGTGCAAGCGGTGCAACAGCGCCAGAACCCAGTCGCTGCGCCACAAGGATTTTAGAAATCGGACAGTTGGGCTTCATTTAATTTGTGGCACCAGGGTTCATTGCAAAACCAAACAACCCTGTAGGGTTGCCACCTGTCCTGGTTTTCGCAGGACCATCCGCCTTTTTGAACCCTGCTTTTCCTGGGAAAGCTCCACAAATTCGCAAAACAAACCAGTCCAAAGTCCAGGGTTTTGCCGGTTACACGTGGTACAGTCCCCTCTCTCTTATTCTGTTTACCCACAAGATATGTACCCGGCGTTTTGTGCCTCCAGGGTGGCAACCCTGCTACGCCGCTCCATCATCCGTCCTCACCTCGTTATCCTGATGGTTTATCTCTTGCACGGACGACTGCTGCAGAAGCACATTGAGCGTCCTGTGAAGACACATCCCGTCCATGCACACAAACACACGCTGAAATACACACGTGTATACACACACACACGCGCGCGGAAAAAGACAAAGATCCCCCGTGTAGCTTACACAGCCAGTTAGGGTCCGTGAGGTGGGTTGTATGGCCTGGACCACACCCCGGCTGCCTTTGTCTTCTCAGTGCTGATTTATACACATCGCACCAGCAACTCATTTCAAGCTACGTCAACTTACAAGAGCCCCGGGACTGGTGCAGATGTCACTCGTCACTGATGTCAGCCACGGCCGAGAATGTAGCTCAGATCGCTGGCTTGTAGTGAAGTGCGCTAACACACACAAGCACTTTAGATGATTCAGCCGCATGGACTCTAGAGGGGTCGGCACGGTGGCGCGGTGAATAGCACTGCCGCCTCACAGCGAGAAGGGGCCGGGTTCGAATCCCGGCTCCGGTGCCTTTCTGTGTGGAGTTTCCATGTTCTCCCCGTGTCCGCGTGGGTTTTCGCTGGGCACTCCGGTTTCCTCCCACCCTCCATAGATTAATTGGCTTGCGGACTAAATTGCCCGCAGTGCCCTGCGATGGACTGGCGTCCCATCCTGGGTATAGCCCTGCCCCTGGTTTGCGCCCTGTGTCTGCCAGGATAGGCTCCGGCTCACCGCAACCCTGTACAGGATTAAGCGTTTTTTGACAATGGACGGATGGATGGACTCCAGATGTACGGCGCTCTTGCAACAACTGTATCTCATAATTTGATACTGGAGTTCCCTCATAATTTGTATCGGCCAAACACCCCAATGCTGGGTCCCTCCTGAAATTCAGCCGTGGAGACTTTGGTAAGAAACTTCTTGAGCTTAATAATTGCCACTACATTTTGGCGCATCAAATCGGCACAGCGCGTGAGGGGGGGTCAATGTAACCAGCCGCAAGGCTTTCCCTCTGGACGAGAATTATATTGGGAAATGACCTTCGCGAGGTCATTTAAAATCCCCTTTATTAGGCGGCGCGCCGAGGCGCTGCGGCCACAACATCACAATCGACGTACGCTTTGTCCGCGGTACAAACTGTCTCAGTGGCGAGCGCGCATGGCCGCTGGGATCACGCTAACTGCTAAACTCGGCAACACGGCCGTGAGCGAAACCCACGGGAGACTGCGTCTGGAGAACTGTCTGCGAGGAGGCAAGGGATTAATTACTTGTAATTTTCTGCTCTAGCCAGAGTGCCTCTGCGGCCCAAACACGACTGGGCCGCAGAGGCGAAACATCAATTCCGCAAATTGAAACCGGCGGTGCGGGTAGCGTGAAACAATTGCGCGACTCGCACTGATGTAGGGTTTTCACGGCTCGATTCACGATGGCTGCTCTTCGGAGCTGTTCTTTCGGGATAGCAGTGTCACTGAGCGATCTCACCTCTGTCCTTGGCGACGTTTCGCTTCCAGCGTGGGAGGCGAAACGTCGCGAGCGAGAGACGGAGAGCGGTCGACACGGCTATCCCCGAAAGAACATCTCCGAAGAGCAACCATCCATCGTGTGACTTGTTTGACTCGAGGTGTGCGGACGGGGTTGTTTGGGGGAGGGGGTTAGGAACCCACACGTGAAGGAATAATCAGTGGAATAACGACGGCAAATGTGACAAATAAATAAACAAACCCGCGAGACGTGAGGGTGCACTTTCTGCATCAACAAGGAGCCCGACCGTTGCCAGGGCGACCGAATCCCGTGAGAGACGGTAGCGACCGCCGCCTTGGAGGAAAGTCAGATGGCATTGAGATAGAGTGCACATTGTGACCAAGACGCCTCTCGGTTCGACGTCTTCAGACGTATTGTATACGCACGGCGTTGCCACAGCGTCCATATCGTACTGCGGAAAGTACGGTGCTTGTACTCGTTAAAAATGCCGCCTTTTTTTTAAATCTGGGGTTTGCAGCCATTTAACTGAAGCCATAATAACTAATAAATCGTTTTTTGGGGTGCGACAGCAAGGATTCCGACTGCTTGACAAATTTACGGATGCAGGGTACACTTGCAAGTTGTGTGGCCCCTGCGTAAATTGTAAAACCAGCGATAAAGATTGTTTTTAAGCTATTGCTACAGCGAACTGGTAATTTATACAACGTTAGATTGATTAAAATTAAAAACACGTGTTTTTATCGAGGGTCAAAATCTATCATAATGTTTTGGCTGTGTCCTACTTTAGGGAATATTGATTGTTTCTTGAACAAATATTATCTATAGTCGGCCAAAACGCCTTTCTTTGCTCTTAGTGACAGTAAAATATCCTGTTGTGAATTTTTATTAACAACCTGTTGTTTATTTAAAACACGGACATGCTGCTGTGAAGTGTGCTCCAATCTACCTGAACGTGATACGCAGAATTTCTTGCATCCCCTAAACGCCATCCTAAAAACAATGGCTTGATGACAATTGCTGACATTTTAATTTACGGCAATGAAAAAGCTTGTTGGCCAGTTGAAAGACCAACACAAACACACGCTCACTCTGTACGCTAATTAGGCAGAAAACTGCCGATATGACATTTATGGAAATTGTGCACTGTTTAAAAATAAACAAAACGCCCTCGTGTACGCACGCACACATACAACACGTGCGCGATTTACCGAAATCAATGCAGCGGATGAATAATGATTAGGCAAACGTCGCTCGTGCAGCCGCCACGACCAAGATAAAGGTTAAAGGGTCAGGCATAGTCGACAGCCTGTTCACTGTCCCCAAACCACGAGCGGTCTGCAGCTAATTCGGGAGTTCCTAGAAAAAGACTGAGATAATTTCTGGGAATCTATTAACCACGGTAACCCGGGCTCACACAAGAGGCAGCCCTGCGCATTATACGCAACGTCCTCCAATCCATTTGCATGCAAATTATTTAGCACTCACTCTGTAGTCACGAAGAGCTGCTTTAACCACGCTGGGAAACACGCACTGGCGGAAATGCGCCTGGCGTCGGCTCTGGTACCCGTAATATATTTTTCACGCATCAAGGTGGCGTTGGGAGTTTAAACCATATATTTTCTTTCTTAAAATTGCTTTTAAATCGCTCGGTTTGTATCAGCTCTCAGAAGGCAAACAAACCTTCCAGTGGGGTGGGGGGGGGAATAATCACCCGACGGTATTCTTGTTGTTAATTGATGGGGGACGTCTGCGAGGTAAAATGCGACTTGATTGTCCCCGGGATGTGTATAAATAAACCGTGCGAGCGCACAGGCAGTTTGCCGATGCTGAACGCACATCCCTCGGCATGTCTGATGTTTTTCGCCACTCTCTACCACCGCCCCCTGGACACGTCGCCGTAAGTGACGATAATGAAAAGGTGAGGCCGCCAAAGGGTGAACGTAATTGCCTCCGGAGCGTCGTGGCAAATTCCCTACACCGTCGCACCTGTTGGACGCTCTCACTGGAGCCGCTTGTTGGCGCGCTACTTGCATCACGACGCTCCTAGCACGGTGAGCACAGCACTCTTGACCGATTCGCATCCCGGCTCGGGGGGCCTTTCCGTGAAACCGGAGTGCCCGGCGAAAACCCACGCAGACACGGGGAGAACTTGCAAACTTCCACACAGAAAGGCACCCGAGCCGGGATGCCCATGAAAGACGTGAAAAAAAATGTCTAAGCAAAGACTGTGGTCAGCAAGCGTCAGTTCTGTGGCTCTTTGGGGGCCGCGAGTGTTATCGGGGACTTGAACATTTGACACAGCGTGAAACGGACTCAATGCCCTTCCATCCTCGAGCCGAGACACAACCACAGTGCTCTGCCCTCAGGAACTGAAATTAAGCAGCTTTATTCCGAAATGCCAAGATGACAATAAATAATAGCTGCAGTGAATTCACACATTATTTTCTCGTCAGCGATAAGCTTTAGATTTCTGAACGCGGTCCCTAACCCAACGTGACTCGTGCGAGTGGCACGACTGCTAAGCCGTTTAATCTCTTTATTTGGTCAGAGATAAGTTTTAATAAAGCCATCAGTGGGGAAAAATGTCCATGTAAAATAAATATCCGATCGTACATACTGTATAAATGACATGTCCTGTATTGACAGCCTTGAAAGAGGCGCGTTTAATGGGAAATTTCATATTTCTAGAAGCTTAAAGAAACATCTGATCGTGCCCTCAAATAACCCTTCTTCGCTCTCACACACAGTGTGGCTTGTCTCTTGTCTTGATGACTTTCATTGAAGCGTTCACGTTGCGATCCCTGTCAGGTAATACTTGGTGTTGCCTGCGAATTCTACCAAACACTTTGAAGCCAAGCTGAAAGAAAACGATGTCCAGAAGCTGACCATCGTGCTTCGAAGAATCGCTAAGAAGAAGATTGAAGCAAAGTATCAGCATTACAACAGAATACACACAAACAAATACGGATTCCGGCTGCTTACCTAAATAAGCGATAGAGCAATAAAACTAAATAAAAATAATAATCCGCTTTCAGCTGTGACATGACCCGTTGAAAGAAATTTCAATTACGCGGCGGATTTGAACACCACGTGGCCAGTCTTGGATACAACGTGAGGGGATCTAGGAGGCCAAGGCTAAAGCCTCAGTATCTGTATCTCGCTTTGGCTGGGCGGGGAATGTGTGCGCGTTACAAATTGTAATATTATTATTGTTATTAAAAGGCCTCAAGGCCAAGCCGAGGCTCGGGCTGGGAGCGTATTATCCATTAAGGCCATCGTTAAGGCCAGTCGTGCTGTATGAAGACATTGCCTCGTCTGCGACGTTCACCCCGCTACTTGCTGGTTTCGTCGCAAATTGGTTGGCATTCCCTCGATAAATGTGGGCTGCTTTTCTCTAGGGTGAGTCCCCAGCAGCAATACTATATACCTAAGGGTGGAATTGGAAAAAAAGTAATAATCACTATGGGAACGTACCCGGGTCCGTGTCCCCTTTACAGCGGAGGTCTGGGAGTCCACCAGCACAGAATGTTGAGTTTATGACAAACGCATTTCCGGCATTTCTGTGACTTCTGAGATGTAAGCGAACCATCCAAAGTTAGGACCATGAAAGTCTAATGGGTTCCCTCTGAAATGTTCACTCTGGGAACCCGTTCCCATGCGTTCCCACCCGATTCCACCCATGCGTACACCGGACTAAAGTCGTGTGTTTATTGGACAATCTTTACGAAAGTCGCTGTTAAGCCAATGCATGTATGCATTCTTGCTTTAAACCTTGGTTGCATGTGACCAGTCTTAAGGCGAAGGACACTCAAACCCACACCTCGGAGGCCAATTACATGGATCAGAGCTGAGGCAATGTTCTCCAGCTGCCCTTGAGGCCCAGTGCTGGTCTTTAGGACCCGCGACTGCACCTGGCATACCTTAAGTCTGATATATTTTTACACCCTAGGGTATGGGTATAATGTTTTATTCCTCTTGAATTTGAACACAGTACTGTATTCACATTCGCAGCCCGAGGCATCATCGTGGCTCGCGCGTCCCAGCTCCAGCTTAAAGACAGATAGATGTTTATTATTACAGCAAAATAACACCCAGTGAGCTTGCAAGCTCTGGATGTAGGAATCCTACAATAAAACAAAGGGGCGTGTTCCTTATCCAAGGCTTTAATTTCTCGCCAAATATTTTTCGGAGTAGGTGGCACATGTTTAGTAGCTCGCAGCCATAATAGCAAGAGGATATGGTGAGGTGGATGTGGAGATGATAATAATAATAGCATTTTATAGAGCGCCTTTCACCCGAGGGTCACAAAGCACTGCACAAGAGCCGCGAAGAGAACGGCATACATTCCAGGTCGCCAATTCCGGACCGACCTGGCTGAAATCAACCTCCTCACTGGGTAATTTTTCTGCTGTGATAATAAACATCTATCTATCTATCTCACGCCGCCAAGAGGCCCGCACGTACCTGACGTCGCTGTGCGCGGTGGCGGCGTGGAGAGGCAGCCGTCCGTTCTTGTCTGGCATGTTTTGCCTGGCTCCGTTGCGCAGGAGAGACAAGCATCCCTCCAGCCAGCCCTGGCAGCACGCACAGCACAGTCGGACAAGCATCCATGCTCGCGCAGACTTGTTGGGACAAGTGTTAGCGAGCACCTATAAAGGATGGCATGCCGCTGAGGAAAGGGATGGTTTGGTCCACTCTCCTGGGACTGCTGCCACCGCGACCCTAACGGTGGCGCGGTGAGTAGCGCTGCCGCCTCGCAGTAAGAAGGATCCCAGGTTCGAATCCCGGCTCGGGTGCCTTTCTGTGTGGAGTACGCGTGTTCTGCCCGTGTCCGCGTGGGTTTTTGCCGGGCACTCTGCATCAAAAATGCCAACTCCACACACAGAAAGTTTCCGAAACAATAACAAGCCCTGGGCATCGGTGAAACGCAATCTGGCCTTGGCCGCGCGGGTACCAGGTATGCGGTGAGCGAGAGAGGCGTGCGCCCGCACGAGTCCTGCGTGTTGATGGAGGTGCCCATCTTGAGCAGCAGCTTCACGGTGTCCAGACGCCGGCCCGACACCGCGTGCATCAGCGGCGTGAAGCCTGCCAGCGGCAACAGTAGATAGATAACATTTAGTTCGAAGGCTTTCATGACCGATGTTATCCATAGTGTAGATCCTTTTTATGAGTTTAGGCCACGTGAAAAGGTCGAAAACATCTTTAGACGGGTAAACATAGCTTTTCACGTGACCTAAACTCATAAAAAGATAGATACATGTTCATTATTACAGCAGAAATATACCCAGTGAGCTTGCAAGCTCTTTACGGGACTCCAACAGTAGCAGTGATGTAAAACGGACGCAAGGTTTTACGTTTTCTGGCAATGGTGACAAGCGTTAAAAAATATTTAAAACATCAAATGGACACTTTTCTTTTTTTACAAAGGGTCCAGTTTCCAAGAAGCCACACGTGCTTGCCAGAAGCCACGCAAGCTTGTGGCCACAAGCATGTGTGGCTTCTTGCAAACTGGACCCTTTGTAAAAACGTGTCCATTTGGTGTTTTTTGAAGATCTTAACACTTGTATCATTGCCACAAGAATGTGTGGCTTCTTGCAAACTGGACCCTTTGTAAAAACGTGTCCATTTGGTGTTTTTTAAAGATCTTAACACTTGTATCATTGCCACAAGAATGTGTGGCTTCTTGCAAACATAACCATTTGTAAAATATGTGTCCATGTTGGTGTTTTTAAGATCTTAACACTTGTCTCATTGCCAGAAAAGGTAATATCTTATATATTTTGTTTTACGTTATCTGTACACTGGCAAAAAGGTGCTCATAGACTTAACAGCAATGACATTCATCATCGTTGAGAATTGTTCTCCATAGCTGTTCTTTCAGGATAGCCATGTGGCGGGTTCCTTCTCTCTCATTCATGATGTTTCACATCCCCCCTTGGAGGCATCATCAGGCGTTCCCTCCAATGTGGGGGTCGAAATTTCGCGAATGAGAGAGAAGGAAGGAACGCTCAGTGACACGGCTATCCCAAAAGAACAGCTACGGAGGAGCCATTCTCACAGATCGAGCCGTGACAAACCAACACCAGTACATGCATCGTCATTATCAGCCGTCATAAACCCGCTGTTGGACAGAGGTCTTCCCGAGCCGTTGCCATCTCAGACGCTCATGCAATAATAATAGCTTTTTATATAGCGCCTATCACCCGAGGGTCCCAACGCGCTGCAATGCGACGCTCCGCCTGAGACGGGCACACGAGCCAGTTTCATGCTTTGCGAGCTTTGGCTGCACGGTGGTTTTAAACTGAAAAATTCTTATTATTTATTATCTCCGCGGTGGATCGTGAACAATCCTCTGGGGCTCGGAGTTGCCCTTGGCGGGCCGCTCCGTCGTTCGTCTCAATCACGGGCTGTCCCTCTGAGCGACTCGGCTTGACCGACGATCGATACCGTAACGCGCGTCTGTTCCCCGTGATCCATGTGTCGTCCCCCTTCGCGTGTCCACGTTAAGTAACATCGAGAGGTAGTTGACCATTATTGATGACATTTACTGGGTTTCTATTAAGGGGCGTGCCACGGTGGCGCGGTGAGGAAGCGGCTGCCTCCTCACAGCAAGATGGTCCCGGGTGCGTTTTATGTGTGGAGTCCAAAGACATGCTGCTGCATAGGTTAATTGGCCTGTAGACTAAATTGCACCCCGGTGCCCTGTGATGGACTGGCGTCCCATCCTTGGTATAGCCCTGCCTTTTGCGCCTTGTATCTGCCGGGAATTCGCTCTGGCTCACCGCAACCCTGTACAGGATTAAGCGGTTTCTGACAATGGATGGATGTGTTTTGATAAAGAAGTAGGTGCAATAGCTCAGCTTTTTTCTTAAACGTTAAAAATGTATTTGCATCCGTTAAGGAGTTTACCATTTTGCAAGACGTGTGTTTTTTCTCTAGAATCGTCTGATGTTGTGACATCCATCACATTATTTAAGATTATTTCAACTCAAAACATGCTCAATGTGCATAACATATATTTATTTTACAAACTAAAAAGGATGTATAAGACATTAATCGTGTCTGAATTATTTATTTTCAGCGCCTTTAATCTTCCGAACATGTTTCCCCCCCCCTAACACCCGGCCGGCACTGACTGGTACAACAACAACGTTAATTGACAACAGAAATAGCTGATTTATCGCCATTCCCATTCGCCGTGTTCTAAATGACAACAATAATTTTGATTCATTAAGCGCCCTTCACCCAAAGTGCTGAAGGCCCTGTACAAAACTAAGATAGATTATTTAAAATAAATAAAGACAAAGATCCCCCGTATAGCCGTTAACAGACTGTATGATCAAGCGCCGTTAGCCAGCACCTATGAAGGCCGACACGGCACACGAGGAGGTGGGTGGCCAGCACCACGCGCTGACGCCTTGGGTCTCCCGAGTGGCGATGTTTACACACGGCACTAGGTCTTCATTTGAGGCTGAGTCGACCTAGCGGAGGCCTAGGACCGGTTCAGAAAATCGCCAGGTTTGTAGTTCAGCGCGGAACAGTACGCAGGCTGACAAACACTGCAAACTATAAAACCCCGTGACTCCTAAGATGACATGAAATAAAACAAACCCCCCAATTGGAAAATGCGTTTACAGGAAAACAATCGGTTTACACGAACGCTGGGGAGGACCAACGTAAATAGGAGGAAAAGGCCCCGTTTCTGCGAATAGTTGAACGCTTATCGTACAACACCGGGCGATACATTTGTATGCAGGTACACAGACACGCTACGGCTGAGATTGATGCAAGCTGAACACGATAGTAATGTCGCTTTAATTCACGTATTACCAAAATTGCAAATATGACGCGGCGCATGACTTGAGGGTAAATTTTTATATTTCTGATAATTAAAAAAAAATTGCACAAATAAAATAGCAGTGATGAGCGTTTGTCCTCTCTCCTTCGTGACATTTTGCCTCCCACATTGGAAACATCATCAAGCCAATTAATTAAAACCTACATCAATACACGACAAAAATATTACTGCAGTCACAACATGTGGATTGTGTATGTGGATTTGTGAATAGATTATGTAGAAATTAACGGGACCGGTCTACGTTTGAAAAAGATAATGCCTTGGAAATAATTTTCCTGAGCTTGTCACTTGTCATGTCATTGTCAAAAAACTGCTTAGTCCTGTATAGGGGTTGCGGTGAGCTGGAGCCTATCCCAGCTGACAAAGGTGCGCAAGGCAGAGCTATACCCCGGATGTAACGCCAGTCCATTACAGGGCACCAGGGGCAATTTAGTCCACAGGTCAATTAACCTACACAGCAGCGTTTCTCTGAACCGTTGGAGGAAATCGGAGTGCCCGGCAAAAACCCACGAGGACACGGGGAGAACATGCAAACTCCGCACAGAAAGGCCCCCGAGCCGGGATTCGAACCCGGGAATAACCAGGTTGTGAGAATTACAAATATCGGTCTTTATGGCGGACTGCAACAACCTCTGCCAAATCAGTGCTGCCCTGCTAGATGGCCATGTAACCAATTAGTGGGCTAATTGGGTTGTCACAAACGCCGTCAACCACTGACGGGCCAGGAAATGATCCGTGGCCCGACACACGCCCAGCCCTATTATAACATCGAGCGCGCTTTGAGTGTCACGTGGAGAACTAGTTTGGGTGGCAGGGCATTTGGTGAAATCGTTCACTCCCTCCTGTGCGGACCGGGTTGTTAACTTTTGTCGGCGATCTCAGAGCACATAGCTCTGTGACCATCCACTTCCGGCGCAATCGGGACAAACATATGGGGTAAGGATGAAAACGAATTTAATGGTCACAAAAGCCAGATAGCATTTGGTCACGGATAGCATCGGTCACGAAAGCCTTCGTGTTAAATTTGAGTGGGTCTGGTCCCCAGGTGCCCTGCGATGGACTGGCATCCCATCCTCGGATGTTCCCCTGCCTTGCGCCCTGTGTCTGCCGGGATAGGCTCCGGGCTCACCGCGACCCTGTGACAGGGCGGGGTTTTTTTTTTTACCCTCGTTGTCGCAGCATTCGAGGATGGACGGGTCGTCGCGGATGCTGGCTGTCAGCGTGTTGTTGTCCCCCGTGGCCGCTGCCTGGTACACGATGGCCAGGTCCGTCTCTTCCGACACGTCTCCTGGTGCGGAGGCAACACGAAACAGCAGCAGCGTTCTCCCAGCTAAACCCGCAACTGGTTTTACGGAAACTCATCGTTGCGAGCTGTGACGCCTCGTTTGCTTTTCCAAGTTGTGGCTGTGCCGCCCGTGTCCGCGTGGGTTTTCGCCGAGCACTCCGGTTTCCTTCCACCGTCCAAAGACATGCTGTCGAATGAGTGCCTTCGACAGTGAATGAATATGTGCGCGTTATAAATGTAAAATTATTATTTAAAAAAAACCTCATTAATTAGTTGGCCGATAACATCGTAATATTATAGCAAGCGGTGTGTGGCAATATGGCGCCGGCAAACCGCCTGGCTGCCTCCTCCGGCCTCTCTGCGCTTTCCTCGCTACGCCTCTGAGTCGTTCTCTCGTCGAATGAATACCTTTGACATTGAATGAATATGTGCCATGCGTTATAAATGTAAATAATTATTATTATTTCGGTTCTGAGCACGCGCCGCGACACATTGCGACAGTGGAGGACGGGGTTTCAATCGTCCTCGTAATCACAGTCAGTCACGATCAATCCACTGCTGGATCAAGCAACTCTGTTCCGTGGGGATCCGTGTGAAGCCACACGGCTGCGTCAGTCTCTGCGCCAGATGTGTCCAATCATATTGTCAGAGTTTGCTCGCTCCACCTTGTAGCGACCATGACTCGACAATCAAAGAGTTATTCCGGATCTGCCCGATGACGGGGAGCTCAAAAAAATGCCCCCAGCAGGCACTCTCAGAGGTCTATCCGGAAGGTCTTTTAAAATATATCGCTTCACAGAGGCGTTTTGCGAGCGATTGTCAGTTGCGACTATAACCTGCGTTGCGTTTATTACGAGCAGCGATGGCAACTTGTAGAGCCGCGCAATTCCGCAAAGACAATAATACGAAACGGGACGCCAACTGTTGCTGGCGACAATTGCCGGCGACAAATTGCCATACATTGCCCCGGTGTAGATAAGGGCTTTTACATAACTCAAACATCTCAATCTGTTGCTTAAAAATCTCCCATTATCCTGTCCTGGCCACCCCTTGCGATTTAAACGTTGAACATCCCTCTGTCAGTTGCTACTGGATGACGGCCTCCCCACACGTTTCAGTCGTGGGGGTTTTGAGCATACTTCGCCATGCCAGTCAGTGGGTTCATGAAGGGGAGGGTGTTTCAGATTTCACTGATTTGTTCCTGTGGCCAAGCAACACACGCAGATCACTGCACGTTTACGACTGCCTAGAACATAATCCTGACGTACCGCATTTCACATTTTAATAATACTGTTTCAACACGAACAACAATAATCCATCCATCCATTTTCAGAAACCGCTTACTCCTGTACAGTGTCGCGGTGAGCCGGAGCCTATCCCGGCAGACACAGGGCGCAAGGCAGGGGAACACCGAGGATGGGACGCCAGTCCATCGCAGAACAACAATATTGTCCTTTATTTTATCCAGGAAAGCTTCAAACGACACTATTAATATATTTCAGAAAGGTGCTCTTTTTGTAAGACTAGCCAATTCCAGCAATTAATACTTGCCTTCATATGGGAGCTTGCCCTGACAGCCCAGAAGGTGGGAACGGGGCGAGGGATCTGTGTCTCCCCCAGAACTGACATTTCCATACCACAGCTGCTACTCATTTAAGGCCGGGTCGACTTAGTGGTGTCCCAGAACCGGTTCAATTTACCGGTCGCTCTCCGATGTTACCCATGCACCTGCATGTAACGTCGTGTGAGCCAGAGCATAACAACGGCACTGGATACGCTGCCATTCACTCTGCTGGATCCATTATATTCCTGTATGAGCTCTAGCGGGAATTCACATCACCTTGGACATGAATGGGCGCTCACCTTGTGTGTCGGATATCAATACAATCAATTATTAATTTCGTAATGTATTGGCAAACACATATGCCGGTGCATTAAACGCCGAGCTGTGTTTGCGCGTGCAAACAGTACATGCGTGTTCCAAACGTATTAAGGATGCACACCGCATTTAACACACAAACACATGTGCCCGT
>JAZEWU010000012.1:1922468-1940369 GCA_036362915.1 Geotria australis | reverse complement strand
ATACGGGGGATCATTGTCTTTGCAGTTGCAGCACACGTTACATCCACTCTCGCGATAGATAGATAGATGTTTGTTATTGCAGTAGAAAAATACACAGTGAGCTTGCAAGCTCTTTACGGGATTCCCGCGACACAACGATATATTGAGAATGTTTGTATGTGATGGTTGATTTTCAGAGCTGTTCTTTCGGGATAGCCGTGTCGAGCGATCTCCCTCGCGACGTTTCGCCTCCCACGTTGGAAGGATCATACCGCCTGATGATGCTTTCAACGTGGACGGTGACACGTCGCGAGGGAGAGAGGGAGATCGCTCGACACGGCTATCCCGAAAGAACAGCTCTGAAGAGCAACCACCATAAATCGAGTCGTGAAAACCAACATCAATATATCAAGAATGTTTGCATTTGTGTCTTGTGGCTAAACAATGATTAATTATGTATTAATTGCGATTGGCAAAGACGTTGGAGCATGCGTCAGGTAACCGATAATTTCCTGGCCTTTCGCTGGTTGACGGCCTTTGTGACACGGCGATTAGCCTACTAGATAGCGTACAGAGTATCTTATATTTTTTTATGTCCAGAAGCTGACCATCGCGCTTCCAAGAATCGCAAATAAGAAGAATTCTTAATACAATTTACTGCCTTGGTCGTGTCACGTAACAAGGCTGCAGATGATCTAGCCAATCAGCTCGGAGCTGATCGCGTACATCGCCATCTCGCGGTGCGTGTGAGAAATAAACCGAGTTACGATAACACCGCGTTACGAACCAAAGTAACAAACGGCCACCACAACAATGACCAGGAGAGGGCGGAATGGGCCTGCGGTCATCAAGCGCTGTTCTCGATGTATGTCAGAATTGCTGTTAAGAGCTGAGCTTTTGAGACAGTGGAGTATTGTTCCTTCGCGACGTTTCGTGCAAGAATGCTCTGCGTTTAAGTTTAACACGCCGTGGAATAAATTGGCAATATTGTGTCCCAGTTCCTTAAACCGATGTATTTGTTTTGTTTAAATCTCGGTTTTCGAGCCGAGCAGCCACGCAGTTGTATTCCCCCGCGTTATTTCCCACAGCGTTGAGCAACGTCGACTCTGCCAATAATGAAACACATCACAATTACTGTACACGCACAGGCCTTTTGTCAATCTGCTGCTGGATGAGGACCTCCCCACTTCATGCAGGTCATGGGGATGATTTGACCATGCAGAAGCACACTATGCTGGTCCGTGCCGGTTGGTGGAAGGAGCATAAAAGGCACGCCACACTGCCCTCTGCCGCTAAACCGACGTAGCTCCACAGCATACAGAAAGCGTTCACAACCTTTGGCACCTTAAGGCCCACTTGGGTATGGCCTCCACGGACCACTAGGTGGGGCTTGCGGCCCACTGGTGGGTCGCGACCCGCCAGTTGAGAACGGCGGGTCGCTACCCATCCCAGCACAATTTAGTCAGCAGGCCAATTTACCTATCCGGCAGAATATCTTTGGACTCTGGGCTGAAACCGGAGTGCCCGGCGAAAACCCACGCGGAACACGGCGAGAACATATAAACTCCACAGAGAAAGGCACCCGAGCCGGAATTCGAACAGGGGACATTTTTTTTTCTGTGATACGGCAGCGCTGCTCACTGCGTAAAGTATTTCCCCGAAACTGGTTGGTTGCTTTTTGGTGGACGAGCATCTGAGCTGGAACCACCCTGAAGTTTTTGAAACAAACATGTTTATCAGTAAAATAGTTGAGTATTTGCAGGAAAACAAAATATTTTCGCTTCTCATTGCCTCTTCACGCCCGTTGACAAAAACACGTGGGAGGAAAGGAGGTCACGCGAGGCGGCAGAGCGGTGAGCAGCGCTGCCGCCTCACAGCAAGAAGAACCCGGGTTTGAATCCCCGCTCGGGTGCCTTTTTGCGTGGAGTTTGCGTGTTCTCCCCGTGTCCTCGTGGGTTTTCACTGGACACTCCGGTTTCCTCCCACAGTCCAAAAGACATGCTGCTGCATAGGTTAATTGATCTGCTGACTAAATTGCCCACGGTGCCCTGTGATGGACAGGCGTCCCATCCTGGGTATTAGCCCTGCCTTGCGCCCTGTGTCTGCCGGAATAGGCCCCGGCTCACCACGACCCTGTACAAGATTTAAGCGCTTTCTGACAATGGACGGACGGATGGGAACTACGTGAGCATTTGTTGCTAAAACAAAGAGCAATTCAGACGACACAACGACCAAAGATACATGGTTTAACCACTGTCAGGCAGGTGTATGCCCTTAGGCGCGACTCAAGCATTCTGAGACTAAATCGTAGCAACAAATGGCTTTGCGACGAGTCTCAGCGTCTATCGTGCATAATGAATCGTGTGCATTTAAATATGAACAGCACGTTCGGATTTAGCCCAGCGCCACTGAACCGCGTGCTTGACACGTGGGGCTTCCGCGTATTTGGCGATTGCGAGCAGCCGCGAACTGGCTCGTCGAGGTGTCTCGAGATTTTCTCACGAGTTTCCTGGACCATTATTTGTCCTCGTGATACCGCAGAAACCTTTGAGTTGAAAGTAACCGTGCGTTTCCTGGAGTAACGTCCGTCTGTTTAGTAAAAAATCCTCCAGCGAATGCAATTGAATGACGTTTTACCGTGTCTTCGGAGTTGTTCTTTCGGGATAGCCGTGTCGAGCGATCTCCATCTCTCGACGTTTCGCCTCCCACGTTGGAGGCATCGTGCGTTCATTTGTTTGTTTCATTTAGCGATTATTAAAGGGTACCCTTGGACTTGGCATTCTCTTCCACGCTGCTCGGATATCCGAGAAGAGGTAAGGGTACCCACACTTTACCCCACCACACCTAACCTTTTTTATAGGCAACTTGGCGGTTGCGACTGCCGTGCGTGGTTTCACCTGCTGTGTGTGTGGAGATCGAACTGGCAACCTCAGGATAACAATCACGCTCAGGAAACATCCCGGCAAACTAGTCCACTCTAAAAATACCTATGTTTTAGAAGCGCCATGCCATTTGAGTGTTTGCTCATTTCCATTCTACTGTACGGTATTGATGTCGGTTTTCACGGCTCTCACGCGGGAGGTGAAACGTCGAGAAGGAGAGAGGGGAGGGACGCTCGCCACGGTTATCTCGAAAGAGCAGCTCTTGAGGACAATTTTGAACTCCATCATCATTGAGAGGGCGAGGACACAAGGGTGTCTGGATAAATGTTATTTGTAAGATGGAAAAATATGAAAACGTAACACAGGCAGATCCAACAATCCATTACTGGCCACTTCGCAGCCTTTGCCTACAACACCCGGTATTCCCATACAAGTACTAACGAGGCTGAATACGAATTCTCTTCTGAGATCTGATGAGATAGGGCACCCTCGAGGTGATTCGGTCAACTCCGGGTAATGAACCCGTGTTCAGCACTCGGCTACTTATCGTGCCTGTAAAGTGGCTCAAAATTAGGCAAGTTTCCTCTCTCGTGATGATGCCGCATTTGCTAGAGCTAAGCAACACGTTAACAACATCCTTGCCCAATTACAGATAACCCACTTGGTGGTGATCAATGGTTATGTACACATGTATGTTGCTTGTGATGTCATCGAGTAGTTTTTACGGTGCTGTTCATCACAGCAACCAACGTACGCTTCATGCACGTAAGACGTGCAGCAAACGCCGCGAATCAATATTGCAAAGAACACATTCTGGGAGCCGTAAATTATTTCAGAAAAGGTGAAAAACCCTACAAAAAGACTCCCGTGTGTGCATCACGACAATCCCTATTGAGGCTGAGCACTGAGAGAGATATTAAGAGAGATGATGATGGAGGTGGTTGCAATGTGGTATTTGGCGCCTGCTAACCGCGTGGCTGCCTTCCACCCGCTTCTCCTGTGCTTTCCTCGCACCTATTCGAACGAATACATTTAACATCGAACGAATACGGTGTGCGTTACCTTGACAAAAAAACCCAATTAAAAGTCTGTATGAGAATGCTGCGAGTTAATAAGAGAGAACTCATCATCTTGAGCGGCACGGTGGCGCGGTGAGTAGCGCTGCCGTCTCACAGCAAGAACGACCCGGGTTCGAATCCTGGCTCGGTTGCCTTTCTGTGTGGAATTTAAATGTTCTCCCCGTGTCCGCGTGGGTTTTCGTCGGGCACTCCGGTTTCCTCCCACAGCCCAAAGACATGCTGCTGCATCGGTTAATTGTCCTGCGGAGTAAATTGCCCCCCGGTGCCCTGTGATGGACTGGCGTGTCATCTTAGGTATAGCCCTGCCTTGCGCCCTGCGTCTGCCGGGATAGGCTCCGGCTCACCGCAACCCTGTACAGGATGAATCGGTTTCTGACAGTGAATTAATGAATGAACTCACCATCTTTTAAGCCATGGTCACTGCCGTTTGGGGACGCCTCCGCAAGCCGCCGCCATCCCTCACAATCCCGAATCGAATAGTGCATCTAGCACCTGCTGCATACAGGCTTATTTCATCGCTCCATCTCCATTGTTATTGTGAAGGACGCGTTCTATTCATTGGCTGCCACTCCATCATGATTCCTAACCGTCGTTCCGTCGTCTCCTCACCGACGCGTTCACGTTGAAGGTGAAGTGGTGAGGAAGTGGGACATTGCTCTGCGCCGTGGATGCAGCGGTCCGAATTTGATTCCTGGCTTTGGCTGACATCGCTCGTAAGCGATATGTGAACCTGTTCCGGGCAACCGCCCTTACTCACCAACTCACACTGTGCTGCGTGCTGAAATATGGTGAATAGACAAAACCCTTCTAATGCTAGGGTGTGGTGAGGCTTTCATCCAGATGTGTATTGACAGAGGCGCAGTAAGTTAGATATATAGATGTACTGTTGTACATAGGTACTGTTGCTTCCAACGTGGGAGGCGAAACGTCGCGAAGGAGCGAGAGAGAGAGAACGCTCGACACGGCTATCCCGAAAGAACAGCTCTTGAGAGCAACCATCAGATAGATAGATAGATGTTTATTATTCCAGCAGAAAGTACCCAGTGAGCTTGCAAGCTCTTTACAGAATTCCCGCGACACGACAAACACGCGAGCTGACACAAATAAATAAATACGTAAAAATAGTTAACAATATATTTTTCTTTATACACGCATATTAAAACGAGGATACGTACTGTATCAGCATTCGGGCACTGGAGGGGAAACGCAGAGGAAGTGATTCACGTAGAATTAAAAAAAAAGATAAAAGACTCGAAGGAATTGACGGGAGAGAGCCAGGGAGGTGAAGGAAGCCTGAATACAAATTAAATCAGTGGATTTCCCTGCGTTAGTGATGACGATGATGCTAAAGCGGTGGCTGATGTCATCGGTTGCTCGGGAAATGGATTCCCTGATTTGCTTTAGCGGTTGTTGCGCGAAGAAGGGATTTCCATAGCATTGGCAGGGTGTCATTTCTCACTAAATATTTTCCAGGTCACTGGCATACTGGTGGGGGTCGTTGTCACCGTGACTGGGTAGCCCATAGCCGTAGGGAGAGGTAAACTCTGCATGTGCGGTGCCCCGTGCAGAAATATATATATTTTTTCTTGCTGACCTGGTTACAGCTGAAATTAAGCCTTGTTCTTGTGTATACACGACAGTACATTCATTCATTGTCCGAAACCGCTTATTCCTCTACAGGGTCGCGGTGACCCGCAGCTTATCCCGGCAGACACAGGATCCTCGAGGGCATTCACACACATATTATTTATTTAAATCCGTTTCACTTGTGACCCTCGGGTGAAAGGCGCTATATAAATGCTATTATTATTGGTTACCCGTCACACCGGGCCCGATCTCTTCATTACGATCTTGTAGATATTTTAATTCTTGTCAGCAATTCGCATGTTTACTGTGTTGCAGGAGTCCCGTAAAGAGCTTGCAAACTCACTGGGTATTTTTATGCTGTAATAATAAACATCTATATATATATCACGCGCGACAGAGAGAGAGACTAGACAGGCTGGCGCCGGTTACAGATGGAAGGCTTCAACACACCGTGACACAACGTGGTTGTTAATGGTGGTGATAACAGAGCAGATGAATTTTACGAGACCAACAAAAATTCATCCGCCAAATAAAATGTGGTAATCATGTTCCATGTGGCATGACGTCGCCCCGCATCAGTGTAAACAGGCACGAGGCTGACGTGGCCGTTAATAGCAGGGCATTTATGCGCTTTCATTCGGTGAAAAAAGAAAGATACCAGTGATGTCCCAACACCAAACCCCTCTCTCTCTCCAGCTCCATATCGTTCAATGTTCACATGCTATTTGACGAGGGGTTGAAGTCCAGTGAATCAATAAGTAATGAACGTTATCATATTTGCCTCATTGAAAAAGCCTTGTCATCGTTGGTGTTGTAAGTTGTCAGCCTGTACCTTCTCCCCACTGTTGGGAAAATGCTTCTCCCGGGTTCTCCCATTCACTCCTCGGTGGTTTGTTGAGCAGCAGTTGCCTTCGTGCTGGTTACTCCACGGTTGATTGTGTAGGTCTTCTCTCTGCAGAAGCATTGGTCATAGCCTATTCTTTTTTTTTCAACTCGCAATTACGTGTCACCTCGAGTCATATGACAATCGAACATTGTGGAAATACAGTGTGAATTCGTGCAGCGTTATTGCACAATGATGTACATCACAATTCGAGACACGAGCAATATATGAATAAACCTCATAAAAAAGTAACGCGTTCTACGATTTCCCCCAACTCGCTTACGGCAAGTGTGGGCATGAACATTGCATTTTCATAGTACGCACACAATTCGATAGCAGAGAGTGGCAACGTGGATAATTAAATTCCAGAAGCATTACTGTGTGTGATGGATAAGCCGGACGGAATGTGCCAGTGTTTAGAGTATAACCCGATAGATGCAGGTTCCGCTGTTGAGATGAGGATATAACATCTAAGCCCAGCCAGCAATTGTATATGGTATATGCTTTGACGTCGCTAACACATCGTAGCAATTTTGCAGAGGCGTTGTCCTTCCATGACCCATGACTCACAGTCATAGTATTTGGTGTTGGAGAGCACAAATCCACTGCACAAATCATCCGAAGTGATTCGTTACATTTATAGTTAATGCTCGAACATTTATCACATATGTGTTTCGTGAATCGACATAGCCATGACAAGCCAGCACACCGTGCCTTATGTACGGTTCAATAAACAGGCGATGCGTTTATAAATGCCCCACTGATTTCTAATCACCCGCGTACTTTCTTATCATCAGGTTTATTTTGCTTAGACAGGTGAAATACCAAAACAGGTTGTTGAATATTGAATATTGCGAAAATTATTGGTGGGAGAAATATAGAGGAATTGATAAATAACAATGCTCCATAAATATCCCCATATTATTATAGTGCACTATCTGTAATGGATGCCCCTCTGTAAGTTGCATTTGATTAAATGAAAAACAAAATTGGAGGGTATAGAAGGGGATTGTGGATTGTTTATATAGCGTACCGAATACGCTCTTTCTGAATGTTATCTGGGATGTGAGATATTGGAAATATAAACGAGAGAGCAGCAGACATGACTGAGCAAATTGCTCGGAATGTAGGAGATAGATTACCTTTATTTATTTTTTTAGACGTAATAAAGGCCAAATTAGACAATCTATTTGCTCTGGTTAAATATGATTCATGCTTCTTATATCCGTGTGTATATGGTTAAGGCGTGTGTGTGGCTGGCAACATATTGAGTGTGCAAATAACAATTCACAGTTATTCATTTCGTTTAGCACCCTTTAATGTTTGGTCGCCATAGAGACAAGGCGCAGAAAGAAACATACACAGTCAATGCGCAATTACATAAGACTGGCACGAGTGGCGAATTATCCGTCTTAATTTTGTACAGTACAAGAGTTCTAAGCGTTCCAACGGGTCTGTGATGGCACTTGTCACATGGGTTCATGTGGAGTCTATGAAATCCGGGTGTCGGTGTGAGACCAGTACCCGAGTCTGTTTCTCATTAAAGCGGACAGAGTCACTTTACAGCCTAACGCCAGAGCTTCACGTGCAGAGGGCATGCTTCACGCGTGGGTGACCAACGGGCAGAAATAAGCGAATACACCGCATATCAAGTGGCCGCGGTGTGCATCACCACTGGCACTTTACCAAGGCACACACCTAGCCATGTGTTTAGGTCACATCATTAAGTGTTGCGCCAACGTTGGTTAAACTCTTTCCCGAGCTGCTCGCCTCCCACATATCATCACTGCAGTGTGAAAATATATATAAAGTTACAGCCCAGATGTCAATCCACTGATGGATGAGGGTCCCTTCAAGCCGCCACCATCTCGTATGATGCCCATCCGTCCATTTTCTAAACCGCTTGTCCTGATGAGAGCCGCGGCGGCAGCTGTTTAAGGAGGGTGGACCAGACATCCGTTTCCTCAGCAAAAGATTCCAGATCTTCCTGAGGGATTCCCAGGCGTTCCCAGGCCAGCCGAAGGATATAATCCCTCCAGCGAGTCCTGGGTCGGTCTCTAGGTCTCTGCCCAGTGGGTCGTGTCTGATAGACTTCCCGGGGGAGCCTCCCAGGGGGGCATCCTTAACAGATGCCCGAAACACCTCAACTGGCTCCTCTCAATCCGAAGGAGTAGCGACTCTACTTTGAGGTTTTCCCGGATTTCTGTGCTCCTCACTGTGTCACGGAGAGTGAGCCCAGCAACCCTGCGGAGAAATCAAATGTTTGCCGCTTGTATCTGCGATCTCGTTATTTCGGTCATTGCCCGAAGCTCATGACCATAGGTGAGGATAGGGACATAGATTGACCTGTAAACCGAGAGCTTCGTCCTAGGACCAAGCTCCCGCTTCACTACCACGGACCGGTACAGTGCCCGCATCACGGCAGACGCTTGCTCCAATCCGCTGGCCAATCCATATGATCCCATGATACAATAATCCATCCAGCACCTGCCCACGAGCTGGTTTCATTGCTCTGCGTGCCTTGGTTGACGTCCTCTCGCGATCCATTCTTGAGCTGACATTTCGTCATTACATTTCATCATTGTCCATCATCCCTTGTGGCGAATTGAGCTGCCCAAGCATGAACAAAGATTACAGGATGAGTTATAAATGTGCTTTTGGAGGCGCCATCTAATTGACATTTCAGACAGCAAAGACATACAGATTATGAACATGTTTTTTTTAAAGGAGTCTATAAAACCCTCACTAAAGACTATCTAAAATCAGCGCTCTGTAAATCTTAATATTTTTTTGTAAAGGCCAGTCGGCTAAAATGCCGATACCTCCCTTTCCTCGTTGTGACAGTTAAACCTATGTGTTGTTATTTTTAATGAAACTGTTATTTTACGTATAATGGTTGTTTTCCTATTGACACAATTATGTATAAACGTATAATCAACACGTACACGTAAGTAAGGGATGTAAATAATGTGCTGTTTTTCATTGTGGGGAATAAAACGTGTTTATGTAAGGCTAACCAAATGATCTCACAAAAATAATAATGAATTTCACTTATGAAACCATTTTATCTTCCTTGTACTCGAATAAAGCGCTGCGTCTAATCTGTAACGTTCGACCTGAGATTTGTTTAGAAAGAGATGCAATTTGATTGCATTGTTTTAATTACCCCAGGGCTATTCTTGCGCCGTCTGGAAATCCATCACTGGCAACGTGCAATGGAAATTATCATGCAGGAGCAAATCATGGAAATGTTGCCATACGATCTTTATGATTACTTTCTTTACCGTATTAAACAGTCACATCAATCACGCATATGATAATTTCTTGCTGCGTTATTGCATTTTCTACCAGGTATACAAAACTGAATTCAGGTACAATATGTGCAATACAACACTGATCCATTGTCATGTGATGAATCAGGGGGTGTCCATGGTAAGCCACCTGTGCTGGGTTGGTGAAGGCTGGTGGATTACACACCTATATTGTGAAACTCCTTCAAGGGTGTCGAGGAGATGTTATACCCTGGCGCGCCACGAGATGACAGTACAGCAAATGTGGGCTCATTTTCCGTTCTCATGTCGTTCTCTCCGCAGCCCTGTGCAGCGCTTTGTGTCCCTCGGGTGAAAAGCGCTCTATATAAATGCTATTAATATTATTTACATTTGGTCAATCTGTATGGGACGGAGCAGTGGTCCCACAACAAGTTGAGCTCAGAGTCTTGAACATTAATTCATTGTAAGAAACCGCTTAATCCGATACGGGGTTCCGGTGAGCGGGAGCCTATCCCGGCAGACACAGGGCGCAAGGCAGGGCTATACCCGGTATGGGACGCCAGTCCGTCACAGGGCACTGGGGACAATTTAGTCCGCAGAGCAATTAACCTATGCAACCACATGTCTTTGGACTGTGGGAGGAAACCGAAGTGCCCGGCGAAAACCCACGCGGACACAGGGAGAACATGCAAACACCACACAGAAAGGCACCCGAACCGGGATTCGAACCCGGGTAATCTTGCTGTGAGGCGGCAGCGCTATTCACCGCGCCGCCCCGAGTCTTGAACAGTCGATGTTAAAATGTAACCGGTGTGGGCTTAAGCGTAATGAGTCGCACGTGGAATCGATCTATCTATTGTATGGGGTGTATTAAAGGGGAAATTGATTGTGGAGTCGATTCTGGGAAGAATTTGGGAATGGATGAAAAATCGATTCTATTAGTGATCTTGTTAAAAATGTTGGAGACCACTGGGTTGGAGTGTTGCCCCCTCACACGCGTGAGATTTCTCCGGGTGCTTATGTTTCTTCTGACATGTATAAACCCGTATTAATTGGCCTGTAATACCTTGATATTTAGAGGACCGTAGAGATTGGGGGAGGGGGTGGATTTGGCGCTGACTAATCGCATGGCTGCCTTCCTGCTTGTCTGTGGTTCCTCGCAACTCTGAGCAAGTTCTGGTCAAATGGAGACTGTAACATTGAAGTCAATGGGAGGATTTGACATTAAAGTATCTGGGAAACGTTAACATTGAACTCCATGGGAGGGTTTAACGTTGACGTTTATGGCCGTCATTCTCAATCGGTGGGTCGCGACCCATCAGTGGTTCGGGAGCGCCACCTAGTGGTCCATGAGGTGCTATAGGTTGAGAATTCCTCGTCAAAAGGACGATGTGTTTTCGTGTTGAGTTATCTATGGTGCTCTTCAACAACATTAATTGCGCTTTACTGGCTTAAATTGCCGCTGGTGCCCGTGTTATGTACTGGCATCCTACCATGGGTATAGCCCTGCCTTGCGGTTTGTGTCTGCCGGGATTGGCTCCGGCTCACTGGGGTATTTTTCTGCTGCAATAATAAACATTTATCTATCTAAAAAAAAGAGAGAAAAAAATTATGTGTAGGATTACGCGGTTTCTGACATGGACTTCCTATGTGGGGGCGTGTCACCGTGACGGCCTCCTATATAAAGGAGGAAGTAAGGGGCCCTGGTCGGAGACTGAGCATGGCGGTGTGAGAAGCTGCTCTAAGCGCCCAGCTTGCCTCTCATCGCACGGGCGTCCCCGTCGCCGCTACAATTCGCTTCCTTCGGCGAAGAGTGTCCGTTTTAACCGACCTTTAGTTCTCATTTGTTGGGGCAAGAGGCTGCGCGGAGTGCGGTTGCCGCCGTGAGGGGAGGTCGACGTTCTTTCCGAGTGGTTTGCGCGGGATAATTTGGCGCGTCTTTGGCCCCAAGGATCTGTGAGTATATATTTTTTGTTAACGCCGATAAACGTGGCGAATAACGTATGTTTGGTTTTACGTGTACGCACCCTTGGCGTGCGAATAGTTCTGCGTAACCTGCCAGATGCGTCGCGGTTAAAAAAAAAAATGTATCGTTCATTCAGGGGGTCCTCTCGTTGAGGACGAAATGGGAAAAAAAACGCGGTTAATTGTGTTGTTTCAATTAACCGGTTAAATGGCGCTTTTAATTCACCTTGATAAAAAAAATTGTACATTGTCTAGCTCGGAAAACTAGCCTGCACAACATCTCGGTGATTCATTCATTAAGTTTTTGTGACTCATTTATCCTGAGTAATCCCGACAAGGGCCTGGAGTGGACCGCCACGCCGGCTCCACTGCGGCACTGTACGGATAAATAGTCAGTCATTTTCAAAAACCGCTTACTCCAATACAGGGTCGCGGTGAGCCGGAGCCTATCCCGGTAGACAAAGGGCGCAAGGCATGGGACCACCCAGGATGGGACGCCAGTCCATCGCAACGGATAAATAGTGAAAGTGTAAATTAACCCGAAGGCTTTCATGACCAATGTTATCCATAAATGTTCACGCGATAATCGGTAGTACCATTAGCGATGGTAATGACTGTTAATCAGTAATAGTGGCACAGCAGAGCGTCCGTGGATAGCACGCAAGTGTTAGGGTTAGATTCCCGCTCTCAACGTGTAAAATTGACCGTGCTATTGTAATTGTCCAACTGTTGTATCGCTATCTCATCGATGTGATCTTGCTCATATTGCTGAATAAATAGCGCTTATCTGTTAATGATCAAGGACATTTTGAGTTATTGATGGGACGGCGTTTGGGTTGGCAGGGTCGTCAAAGGACATGGGTGTACGAATTTTAGGGGGGAGTGGTAGGACAGGGAAAGTGACAGGAATGCAGTCTTGGTGTGGAGACAACCCAGGGTTGTCCTCAGGGGCTCGAGCCGTAATGTCCTCCCAAGGTTCTTCGCCACGTGCCTTGAGGCTTTAGTCTCGAAAGATCGACTCTGCGATGCTGTTAATCCGAACACGCGTCATCCCTTTAACTTCTATCACGGAGCGAACTTAATATTTGTGCGTGCGATTGACTTAATCGAATAACTAATTTCTTACTCTCTCTCGGTTGTCGAAATCCGGCGTGTGGCAGTAATGGGTGAAACGTGGACAGCACGTGGTGTTGCGCAAGCGCGGCTACAGTGCGGACAGTACCGACATGTGTGTCGTATCAAAGGCTCGTTATGTTGACGCAGTGCTTTTTGACGCACTGCACTGTGAATCCGGCCACCCGAGTGGTTTTAGACTATTGCCCATGATGATATTTGAACGAGTTATTCCCATACGGCTGTATTAACACGCAATGACCAGTGTGGTGAAGTATAGTCAACCTTCACGACAGATGGTTTATACTGTAAACGTCAGAAATCGAACAGCCTACCATCACGTTTATTCGGGGGGGGGGGGGAAATTGTGAACTATATTATAACTGTCTGAATTACGGAGTGCATCTACAGCCCAGTTTGTACGATTAAAACCCAATTGCGTTTTCTTGTGATCGTCATGTAACTGTGTTCGCTTAAACCATAATTGTGGATTGTTTAGGTTATTTTAATCAACGTGCTCCATTCCCGTCTCCGTGTAATTCTAAGCGTGTACCTCTCTTTGTCTACTTGCTGCAATAGACTACAATATTAGCCTCTTACAGTGCGCACGTGTCTGACAGGCCCTCATTGTATTCCGCTGCACTCCCTTAGCCGCCTCGTGGCTGCGGTGGAGACAATACTGTACATTCTTACCCGGATACAGATGGCATCATTAATTTAATTCTGTCCTTTACAGTATGTAGTACATTTTCAGTCCATTGTTAATCTACTGGGCGGCACGGTGGCGTAGTGGGTAGCGCTTCCGCCTCACAGCAAGAAGGTCCCGGGTTCGAATCTCGGCTCGGGGTGCCTTTCTGTGTGGAGTTTGCATGTTCTCCCCGTGTCCGCGTAGGTTTTCGCCGGGCACTCCGGTTTCCTCCCACCGTCCAAAGACATGCTGCCAGGTTAATTGGCGTACTGACTAAAATTTCCCCAGGCGCCCTGCGATGGACTGGCGTCCCATCCTCGGTGTTCCCCTGCCTTGCGCCCTGTGTCTGCCGGGATAGGCTCCGGCTCACCGCGACCCTGTATAGGATTAAGCGGTTTCTGAAAATGAACGAATGAATGTTAATCTACTGCTGGATGTGCCGACGCCGCCCCGCCACACCGCGCCTTACGGGTTATTTGTTTAGTGTGCAGTGGGTAAATAATACTGTGCAGTATTAGCAGCTGAAACTCTTTAAACGTGGCATCAAGATGGATGAGCCCTGGTCACTCTACTGCTAGACGAAGGGTTCGCTCCCCAAGCCGCCGCCGCCGTCCCTCGTGACCTTCGATGCCACTAATCCCACCGTGCACTTTCGCACAGCTGATTTCATTGCCTCCGATCGCGGTGGATGACTTCTTTAGGACCATAATAATAACATTTATAGAGCCCTTTTCACCTGAGGGTCATAAAGTGCTGTACAAGGCTGTGGAGAGAACGGCATGTCAATAACATCAAGACAGATTAACTGAGAGTTAAGCAATAGCGATAAATTATAGGACATAAAGACAGCAGAAATAAATAAATAATAATTCTACAACAAGCAAGGCGGGAACAGATGTACCCGAGCAGACGCAGAGAGGGAGAGAGCCAACATCTCGGCACGGCACCACTGATCCGCACCAACAGTCCAAGCCAGAGGAAGGAATAAATGTTCCCATGAAGGCGCAGGTAGGAAGAGAGCCAACATCCTGGCACAACAGCATTGAGCCGCATCAATAGTCTCAGCCGGAGGACTTGCAAGCTTTGCGGAACAAGTGAGTCTTGAGACGAGATTTTAAGATGGTCAAGGACTCTGCTGAACGAATTGCATCTTCTGCCTGTCACACGCCTATCATTATTGTTGACCGTAGGCAGTCACTGAAGATGGCACGGGGCGGAAGAGTACGCAGCAGCTCTTTAAAACGCGGCTGTGCAGATGTTACGCTTATGGCCGGTATCCAGGTTGGCTGCTTGCCACCCAGTCGTGGGGGGGTATCGGAGCAGAATGTTACGGCCGGATACTTTCCTTGACGCCAATCGATAGTCGGAGGGTCTTCGGATCGGTGACCGATCTGGTCTCCAGACCTGTTCCCCATGGAAGAGTGATAGACTCCTAATAATAATAGCATTTATATAGCGCCTTTCACCCGAGGGTCACAAAGCGCTGCACAAAGCTGCAGAGAGAACGACATGTCAACAACTAGGTAACATATCTCTGGGGTACTTTGCAGCGTGCAAACCTCCACCACGATAAGGTTACGATCCGTGCGGGGAAGATTTTATACTTTTACAGTGTTATACATTTCTTTTTTATGCACGAGAGTTCTGGGGCCGCAACATACTGTCGGCCTAAGGCAATGAGTGTGCTGTGTCAAAGCACATGCTAGACGTGTAACCTACCACGCGCGCACATGCCTATGTATAGGTCTGCTGACTGTGTTGACGTCGGCACACTGTGGGGCGTGATGACGCTACCGCAAGCATTGATCATTGAGTACGGCCAAGCAGCGGTGGTGGAGTGGTTAGCACACCCTCCGCTGTAAACCTGGGTGACTTGAGTTCAATTCCATGCTGAAGGCTACCGTCACGTGCCAGTGACATCTGAGCCGGACTTGGGCCCCCTCCCCCACTCCCATATTCCCACCCGTGTGTTGAATCCCAAAGAGGCCTTCATCCAGCAGCGGATTGACAAAGATGGGCGTGAATTCGTCATAATAAAGTGTATTGGTGTGTTAACGTGCAAAGCAAAAGGCCTCACCCCCAAGGCCTTTTACTAAGAATGGCGCATGTGTTGTCGCCTGCCCAGAAATATTTTTTGACATTCTGAAAGGGTGGTGGTGGGTGATCTGTGAAAGTCACAAGCCACTGGGAATCGTGGATTTGTAATGCCCCCCAGGGGTGAACTGAGTTCTTGGCCCGACCACTTCAGTTCTTTGCCGTACTATAAATTTAAGCGTAAACAGTATTTGATGGCCCTTGCTGGCTTGTGTGTCGCTCTTTGCAGGCAGTCAACAGTAGGCAGGAGACGTGGTTTGGTGACTACAACATTCCAAGTATTCTGGAAATGCTAGGCAGGAGGCACACGCCATTGCTTAAGTCATCTGGCGATAAGGAATTTTGGCAGCTGCTGTGAGCTGGCCATTCTTGTCTGATTTTTTTTTATTCGCCCACCGCTGCCCACACTTTCCATTTCTGGGATTGTCCAAGCACGTGCCACCTATACAGCATGAGCCCTTCTAAGAGGCCATGTAGAGAGATGGATGAGCTCGGTATTGTGGAGAAAGTGCGAGTTCTTCCGTTAAAATGATTGACGTCCTTGATAAATGACATCCGAAACCGTGGCCGACATACGCCCGTCTACCATTCACTTCCTTTAACATTCAATCGGCTGTTGTAGTGTATAGTGTTATCTGTACTTTCTAAGGCGTGCGCCGAAAAGGTCGTATTGACTGAGATACAAGGAAACTGCGACTGTTATAAATAAGTAGTGTAGGTCGCATATGTCTAAGATCAGTACTGATTGGTTCTCTGGGCTGTTAATGACTCGGGTGCTGAATAAATAGCCAAGGCAATCTGCAACGCAACACAGCAACAAATGCAGGGGGATGGAACATATAGGAGCAAGCAAGGGTAAAAACGCAAAGGAATAACATATAATTCCAAGCACAAGACAGAGTGTATGATCATAAGGGTTTCGTATTTAACCACCAGGAATGAGAGTCGATGTGGGCGGAGGCTACCAGATGGCTGACCAGTCAGGGTTTGCTGTGTGGACATCCATATAGAGTAATGCGCCGCATAATGTCCCTTCTGGCAACGTCCTGACCGCATATACGTCCGTGGTCCCATAGGGTTGTAACAGAGTTGAGAAATCCAGATCGGAGAACGGGACGTAGCGGACGTAACCGGATGTCGCGAACGCAACAGCTTCCCGTACCAACACGTGTATCGCGTGCCAGTTGTATACAAAGCGATTGCGCTTCCGGGCGTATAATGGTACAGTACATATATAACTTATAATACATATGGCTTGATAATCATAATACACGCCTATGTTACTGGCTTATGCATGCATGTACTGTACTTGTATGTGTACAGTATATTGGATATTTAGTCATACAGGTATACTACAGTATCCCATATAGCTTTGCTAAGTACAGTATATAATATGGTATTTGCACAACGTCCGAATCACATAACGTCATATTGCACAGAACGTATAGTGGATGTTAAGCGACGCATGACTCTATGCATATATATTCATACAAACCTTCACTCCATTTAGATATAGATGATGGTGTGCTTGACTATCGCTTGAAAGTGTTTCTCATTTGATGGAGCTTCACATTTTATTTACATAGCCCGAAACCAAGTTTACATCTGTTTCTGTGTTCTATCTTAAAAGGACATAAGCATGAAAGTAAATACGTTTGTCATCGCAGATTTAAAAGTTCTGTAATGTTTGGAGTGGTTCAATGCTCTCGTGTTTAATGTAAGTGCTTTGCCTCTGTTGTCATTCGGCAGGATGATCCCTGCAGCTGCCACATCACCCAAGCTGCAACAATGGAGCTTGCAATGCTCGTAATCGCCAATATGCACTTTTTCTTGTGTGAGCTTATATCTAGAAGATAGCAGTTGTTCCACCTGGTTCATAGTTCCCAGGTTATTCCATCTCAGAATTATATCAGTCTTAAGTTTACAAGCCATATCATTTGTTTGGCATAAGTTAATTCGTGTAATATTATTTATATATAAGAAAGAATACATAGCACAAGCATTTTAATTGTAAAAAAAGAAATAAATAAAATATTTTTGTACTTTGTTCTTTTAGTTTTGTTAACAGCTTGGGCTATAGGCTATAATTCATTGGCCAAAGTTTTGAGTGATATTTAGAAGGGGGTTATAGATCGTGAGACGTTTAATCTTATTTAATTTAATATATAAATTACAACTGGCTTTATTTGGAGATCTTGCAAAAGCGCAACCTTATAATCAGCACTAATTGGTCGCGTAAGAATTTTTCCTTCCCAAAAGCCAAAGGGGGGCGGTTTGAAGCATCGAGTGGCATTTATTGTTAGAAAAAGGAGTTTTAACCACTGCGTTGAGATTCAGTTGTGCGTCACTGCGGGGACAC
>JAZEWU010000012.1:1911481-1922414 GCA_036362915.1 Geotria australis | reverse complement strand
GATGGAGACATTTACGACGGCGGTCACGGAGGCGGTCTCGATGGTTGCGGAGGCGAGCACGAGCCTGGAGCAGTTCAAGTGGCTGCTCATTGTGGGATTCATCATCGCTTTCATCCTCGCCTTCTCGGTGGGAGCCAACGACGTGGCCAACTCGTTCGGCACGGCCGTGGGCTCAGGCGTTCTCACGCTGCGCCAGGCTTGCATCCTGGCGTCCATATTCGAGACCGTGGGCTCCGTGCTGCTCGGCGCCAAGGTGGGGCAGACCATCCGGAACGGCATCGTCGACGTCAACGTGTACAACGGCTCGGAGTCCACGCTGATGGCGGGGCAGGTCAGCGCCATGGTCGGTGAGTGGAGCAGCGGCAGAGTCTGCGGTGTAACGCGGTGTCGGTTTTCGCGGCTCGGTGTATTGGAATTGCTCTCGAAGATCTGTTCTTACTTAGCCTGATGGGGGTCAAGGTAGAAGCGTTCACGTCGCGATCCCTGTCAAGTAATATTTGGTATTACCTGCAAATTCTACCAAACACTTCGAAGCCGAGCTGAAAGACAACGATGTCCAGAAGCTCAACAGATGCCAGAAGCCCCTCATTCTGGAGCAAGAAGAGAGGCCAATGCCCGCCACCTTTAAGGCCAGCACTGACTATTATATCTCTAAATGTTGAAGGGCTGTCTGCAACTAAAGAAGAAGAGCTTCATTTATAGGCATTGTGCATATCGCTTGTGGTGTTTTTTTACATTCTGTATAATGTATTAATGTGTTTTTTTTCGAGTTTCGAAGGACGCGGCGTTTGGCCCGTGCTTTAACGAGCACGCGTTTGTCTTTTTCCTGTTAGGTTCGGCCGCCTGGCAGCTGATTGCATCCTTTCTGAAGCTGCCCATCTCTGGCACGCACTGCATTGTGGGTGCCACCATTGGATTCACTATGGTGTCCATGGGACCGGGGAGCGTGCAGTGGACGAAACTTATCAGCATCGGTATGTCGCCTTTAATCTTGTCGGCCCTTTGCACTAGACTTGCGTCGGCTGCGCGAACGGAGTGGTGCAACCAAGTGCGATTCTAATAATAGACGGCCATTGTGGGTCACGTCGTACAGCACCCATGGAAACACTGCGCCGGGATCCAGCGTGTTGCGCTCGCGTATTTGTTGCCAGTTCCGGTGTGTGAAAGCGGCCCTTTGATTCAGAGTTGTTTCAGCGGGCGTTGCTTTGTGTTTTTTTGTTGCAGTGGCCTCGTGGTTTGTATCCCCTCTGCTTTCTGGCATCATGTCGGCGATCTTCTTCTTCATGGTGCGGTTTTTCATTCTGAACAAGGTGAGGAAAGAGAACTGACAGACAAGGTGGCACAGTTCCTATCACGAGTGTGCTAGTTTGATTATTCATGTTGCGGTTTGTCAAGTGTTTCAATTCGGGTATTCTCTGTCCTTGCCAGGATGACCCGGTTCCCAACGGTTTGCGTGCTTTGCCCTTGTTCTACGGAGTGGTTATGTGGGTCAACTGCTTTTCCATCATGCTGACTGGCCTACCTCGTGAGTACCGGTTTTTAATTATCCCCTCCCAAGTTGAAATATTTTGAATGGCTTCATTACTTGCAGCTTAATGTTGTGTGTGGCACTTTGCTGGAATACCTCTGCACACAGTCTGCTTTGTTTCAACTTAATCCTTGACGAAGTGTTTTTTAATGCCGTTGACGAATAACCTTCAAGCAATGAAACGGTTTCTTCTTCCAATTCCTGGAAGAGAATTGCACATTTGAAAGTTTTTTTTATTTCTACAGTGTGAGTAATAAATAGAACACAGCTGTTACGCTTTGAAGTTGTGCACACTTCCTGAACTGTTGCAGTGTAGATACAATTATTTATAAGTTATCATTGATGTGAATGTTAATAGGTAGATTGCTGCACCTGGCATAAGCTAATTTTACCGTTCACTAAAATATACCATACACTTTGTATATACGTTCTTTTTCATATATTGAGTTGCATTTGATAATGGTGTTGCTTACGTATTTTAAATATATATATATATTTTAAACCTAATGTGGCTCTTGTCTACATTTGCAATCTACATTTTAGCCTCGCCAGATTACGACAAAGCAGGTTTATTATTTACTCGTTTTGTTTTGTTTCACGTTGTGCACAGGAAAACAAATGGTGCCGCCGCGTAGCTCACTGCGCGGGCTAGTTCCTTGGGGTTAGAGTGCTTGTGACAGCGCCTGCAGGCCACTGAGGTCCGCGTGTGCCCCTCCTTGTTGCTGCTGTAGTTCTGGGTCTCGAGCTGCCCGTCTGGGCACTGGTTCTGGTCTCGCTGGCCATCGCCGTTGCCTGTGGCCTCATCGTCTGGTTCCTTGTCTGCCCCCGCATGCGGCGGAAGATCGAGAGTAAGTCTTGGCGTCCGCTCGGGCGCGATCACATTAGCTTCATCGGACTTGTCACTGTAGTGTGTCTGTGTGTGTTCTTGTGCTTCATTGTTGATTGCTTGATTTGGATTTGCGTTGTTTCCCCCTCGTGTCTGTCTCTTCTGTCTCTGTGTCCCTATATCTTGCCCTCCCTCCCTGTCTCCCTCCGTGTTTGTCTTTTAAGGAAGTGACGGCCATCTTAGGGGACGCTGGCAGATTTTTGCCGCTCTTAAGATTGCCAGTTTCACGACCTTTCAGTATATTCGAAGCAGCCTTAATCATTTAATTTGTTTTGTTCCTTTGGTTTTTTTATTGGTGTTTTTTCTTTCATTGTTGACATGCCATTCTCTTAGCGGCCCTTGTGCAGCGCTTTGTGACCCTCGGGTGAAAGGCGCTATATAAAACGCTATTATTATTTAGAACCATTTGCCACCGGCGTACATGTACAGGCACATCTGAAACTAATTGTCTGATGCCTTAAGCAGAACAGCGGCATGGAAACCATGGTGTAGAAATGCAGGGTCGCGGTTTCGCGTGCCATAAGAGATGCGACACAACCCAAGGTTGTCAAGTGACCATCGACTGAAGAGCAGCACGACATTCTGAAATGTTTAATTTTGACATTGCACTTGATTTTACCCAGCAAAGCTTCTCCGCGTTGCGAGACTTTAACCAACTTCCAGCGTTAGGACATTTGGCTAATTTCAGTAATCTGTTAATTATGTGATGACAAATCAAACCAAAACCCATGTGTATAAGGGGGCGTAACATTTAAAGTTTCACACGTAGAATGAATTGCTGGCCTCCAGTGTCCTGGCCATCTCGCAGCTCAAGTCTACAATAGCTGACCTTCATAGGTAGTCGCAAGTCCCAAGTATAACAAGTTCAAGCACTGCTTTACCTTCGAGATCTGGCACGTTCGGAGTGATTTCGTCATAGTCAACGGGCTCAGTTATTTTAAATGGACATAATGGGCATTACTCAACCTCTATTTGAAGTTACACTGTGCCTTTTTTTAAGTTAAAATAATTAGCGCTAAATGTGAATACCGCGGTTTGCCCTGTTAACGCTCAGCCTCTAATAATTAACGTTATGCAATCCTTGCCAGCCGTTCATTCGGCATGGATAAAGCTGCAGTGATGTGACCCACTTTGTGAAGTAATCTTAAGCACCTTCCCTTGCTTGCCTAACACACGGACGCGGCGGCCTCCTTTTTATCGGCAAACACCCCCCCTCCTTGGTTATTTTAGGACCTCCTGTCATACCCTTGACTTGTGATGACCAGTGGTAGATGGATGGTGGAAGGACTGCTCAGAAAAGTCTTTACTTTTGCAGATTCCTTTTTATTTATGCAACAGTTGGTTAGAAAATTCACATTCGTACATGCCACGTGCTTTTCAGTAGTCCTTTCAGTCTGTTGATGTGGACAAATCTAAATGATTATTATTTTTTTTTCTCACTGCTATTCTATTTTGACCTACTTTGTGTGCCAGCTAAGTGATATGTGTAGGTCTTTGTTCCCTGGTGCATTGGGACTTGTTGGTTTTGAATAAAAGAGTTGCTTGTATAAGGGTCTTGCATAATCCTGCACGTTTGCCAGCATGCTGAGGGTTAGCTGTATGTAGAAATACCCAGTGCAAATTTAGAAAAGATAGGGCAACATGGGTGCCCATGTCCACGTGCTTGCGCAAATTCCTTTTGAGTAATCATCATTGTCACTATTAGCCAATGTCAGTCCACTGCTGGATGAAGGCCTCTCTCAATTTTATGAACGATATGGTACTTCATGCTGGTTAGTTAGTGCAGGTTACCAGCAGCACATTTTTCTTTCCTTGTGCTGTCGGCGTGATTGGTATTGGTTACCCCTATGCATCATAGCTTCTTGCTGCACTTGAGCGTCATCACCACATCAAGCCAGAGCCCCATAGAAGACGGCGACAGGGCACCGCTTCGGATATCAGTCGAATTACGGCGTGAGATTGTCACAGAATTTTTACAACCTGTTTTATATTTTAAAACAACAATCCTTTTTTTAAACCTGACGCCTCGTTTTCACAGAACACCTGAAGGCGAGCTGCGGGCCAGCCCCAGGTAAGGACGAGGGCGTGGAGCTGGGCTTGTTTTCCAACGGGAACTTCTCCATGGAGGCGAGACCAAAGTCCGCGTTGGAAGCCGGCGCCGTGACGACGTTCCGCATCGGCGACTCGGAGGAGAGCGACCTGCACGTGGACGCGGCGGAGGCGAACGGGGTTGCGGGCAAGACGCTGGCGTTCGCGGAAGACGAGACGTCTGGGAGGAAGCTGCACAACGGCTTTGCCCACCGTGACCGGAGCATGAGCAACAGCTGTGCCAATGGTGAGTTGTCGCGCACGTAGGCTTCGTTATTTGATCCGACAAATGCCTTTTAAGCTGCACTCGGCGTTCTGAGAAGTTCTGTCCCATTTGAAACTCATGTGACTTGTTTTTAAACCCCGATTACTCAGATCTCTTTCATCGCGAATGTGTGTTCGTGTGTGTATATGTCTTTGTGTGGGGGGAAAGGAATTAAAGTGGTTCCTTCTGAACACTGAATATGTTGCACTTGATATCGCGTATCAGCTGATAACCATGGCACCTGCCATTTGTTGGATCTTATGTCTGGATATGCATAACAGGGTATTTATTGTAGGCTGCGGGGCTCAGTGTCAGGTGCCAGAAGGACAGTGCTGCAGAAATCTTAGTTGTACAATAATTTATAGCACCAAAATGCACTGAGAAGTGTGGTCAGATAAACCCATGCTACACATACATTGTGTGGAGGCCCTTTTCCAGCAATAGATTGATATAAAGGCTCTGTATGTACATTTAGGATGAGTAGAGTCTTTCCTTTCGGGCATGTCACGAGGACAAATTCCTTGTTTCAGAAAGTTCTCCTTAACTGGCGTTTGCCTTTACACAGTGCTGTGCCTTAGAATGCATGCCCAAATCAGAAACTAAACTCTTAAAGAAGCCATAACACTTTATATCAACAGCCTGTCCAACCCCCAAATATACCCATCCATTTTACAAAAAATCCACTGTGGGTTCAACGGTTTTTAAAATTAACCCGTTGTTTGCGTGTGTGTTCCGGCATTTGCAGGCAAGCCAAGCCACTCGGAGCTGATAGCGAACGGAGTGACGAGCTTAACGGATGGACACTATCACACAGTGCACAAGGACTCGGGCCTTTACAAAGACTTATTGCACAAGATGCACTTGGACCGTGTTCTGGAGTCTGGACCTCCTGAGCCACCCCTGTACAAGTCAGTCTGCTCGCCCACACGCTACTTCATGGCCACTCTCTGGCCTCATTCTGACATCTAACAATTCATATTCAATTCAACATTATTGTCAATTCTGCCATATGTACGGGACATATAGAGGATCGACATGCCGTTTCTCTCAGACCCCGGTGTTGGCATATTATGCATGGACTGGAACACAACAACAAGGGTTTAAAAATACTGTACTAGGATAATTCGATGGTGAAAACTACGTTGTTGTTTAGCTCGCAGGAAATTGTGTAATGATCATGTTCATGTTTTTCAGCCCATCTGTGGTTCTTGGTTGCTATAGTTGCTGTGTTGTGGATTTTTTTTGACGTACTGCATCGTTAAGTTAAATCCTACAACTGCCAGACTTGCGATAAATAACAACAACCCTTTTTACGTCGAGGAATAAACATGCCACTTTAGTGCATACAGTTTGCTTAAACTCTGCAGTATAACATCGGGGGTAAAAATAACATTTGTTACTCAATGCTGGGCGGCAACTCGCTGTTTGAATCCTTTGGTAGCCACTGCTGTGCTATAACCGACTTACACCCTGCCACACCAAATGGTGAGGTTGTTGATAATGTGGTGCAAAGAGCTGTAGACACTGCCAAAGCGTTGGGGGGTGGGGGCGCGTCTCCTTCTGTTTGGGATTTCCGCCACTCCTCCCGTTCGCAATCCTGCGTTTGCATCCTAACCAAGGAGCAAAGCGCCGTCCGTTAAAGTTCCTGACGACCCCCCCCCGGCAGACCCATCAGGCGCAACAACAGCTACACGTCGTACACGGCCGCCATCTACGGGCTGCCGCTGGACGGCTCGAAGCACGCGGACGTGGGGTCGTCGCGGGGTCACGTGGGCGAGGACGGGGCGGCGCCGGCGGCGGCGCACGTGCGCAAGGCGGCGCGCACCCGCTGCGACAGCTACTCCAGCTACTCCAACGCTCTGGCTGACAACGGCGCAGGCCAGCCCGTCCAGGAGAGAGGTTCGCGCACCGTTCGCGTCGGTTGGCGGCGGCTTCGGGAAAGAGAGCGAGAGGCGGTGTGGCGTGTGGTGGCGGTCGCTGGCCCAGATTCGTCGTTTCGGGGCTCGGTGCGGTCGTGATCCGTGTCTGTGTGTGCTTACCCCCCCCCCCGGCCAACCGGGCTGCTCTGTTTGCGTTATCTTTCGAGTTCAGGGTCGTCACCGATGGTGGGCTTTTGTGTTTTTTACTTCGTGCGAATAAGGCTTTCCAAGCTTATTTCGGCCGAAGTGAACAGACGTGTTTTTGGCGTATTTGGTAATTGAAAGTGTGCTGCCTTGTGCCACGCGTTTGCGAGCTTGTGTTTTTATTTTAGTCTTGCGTCTAATGAGCGGCTTGTCGGCGTGTGGATTTCAAGTATCGCACGCCGTTGAATGTTTAAAAGTAATTTAACTCCCTTTATATAATCGGCGCAAGAAATGCACTGAAGGTTTTTACGTGATTAAAAATCTTTTAGAGTTATTTCTGCGAGTGCAATCAGCAATGTTGCTCTCATTCCCCTATGTTTAAGCATCTGGTTTGCTTGCCACCTGAACCCATCTGAATAGCTTCACTGTGTGAAGCTGTTGATTGTGGAGTTCACAAAGCCTAAAAGATGCTGTGTAACCTCATCCTAACAGAGTGTACCATGGTGCATCAGCTTTATATCTCGCATTACATACAAATCGTCCTTTTTGCAGGAAAAGTTGTATTTATTTACATGTTTAACGTGCCTGTCACCCAATGGTCCTGATTTTAAAGGGGGGGGGGGCGGCTGCGGTTCACTGAAATATGTGAACATTATTTGCTAATGGCACTTCGTTACTGACGCCTCTGCTTGCACCACTCATCTCCCGCCCCCCCCCCCACCACCACCACCACTCCGCAGAAGGCGTAATTGGAAACGGCTCCGCAATCGCCGCTAACAAAAGCAACGGGGTGGTCGCTCTGGCAACCAAAACGGTCAGCGCCTCCACGTCGTCCACGGTAACGGAGGGATCGCTGGATGACGGGGAGGACAAGGACCGGCCCGAGGTCTACATGCTGTTCCACTTCCTGCAGATCCTCACCGCCTGCTTCGGATCGTTTGCGCACGGGGGCAATGACGTCAGGTGAGAGGCGTTTGTGGGGGAGGAGGTTGTGGTGTGATGTGTGGTGATGAGTCGGCGGTGCGATCCCGTTTCTTGCTCATTCTCAGGCGCGTCTGCCTGCTGCTCGCGCCGCTGCAGTTTTTACCCTCGCCGTTTGACACAAGTATCGGGTGTTCCTGTCGCAGTTTGCGCATTGTTCCTGAATTGTAAAGGTTGCACCTGGCTTTTCGCGTTATTTTTTCAAGCCAACTGACTCGTGTTTTACACTGTTCTTGCTGGGGGTGTTTTTGTTATATATCCTGTTGAATCACTAACTGCCTCGCTGAGTAATTGTTTAAAGCCTTCAGATAAAAAGCGTGATGTTTTATATTCTGGTTTCCGCTGTTAAAAATGCCTGCCGTAATTTATATTTGGAATATTGACCTCAAAATTCTATTTAAATTCGTGCCACTTTCATTGCTATCTATTCATTTTAAAGGATCGAGTGGCTCTTGCAGTACAATATACATTTATAACGCGTGGCACATATTCATTCAATGTCGAAGATATTCATTCGACGAGAAAAGGACTCGGAGGCGCGAGGAAAGCGCAGAGAGGCGTCACAGTATCCAGGTCTTGTGTGCGTGGAAGAGTAGGCCAAATGCCTTCCAGAGTGGGCTCTCTTTAGCTCCCTTGAAAATAACGAAAGTTACAGGGCTGTAACTTTCCCGTTGTATCACTCCAGAGCAAATGCTGTTAGAATCAATTCACAAGTGCGGGGGGGGCCTCACTCATACCGTGCGTAGTTGGTCAAGTCTTCATCACCATGTATTTCCGTCCTCTTTCTCACAACCCCAGCAATGCCATCGGGCCCCTGGTCGCCTTGTGGATCATCTACTCGACTGGCAGCGTGAGCCAGGGCGCGTCGACTCCCGCCTGGCTGCTGCTCTTCGGCGGCGTGGGCATCTGTCTCGGTCTGTGGGTGTGGGGCCGCAGAGTCATCCAGACGATGGGCAAGGACCTGACGCCCATCACTCCTTCGAGGTGAGCGCGACCCTGATGTCTCTCCCGCGCCAGGGCGGCCAGTCCGGTCGTCCTGACCTCGCGACAGATAACGAGAAGCAGCAGTTACAGTATTTTTTTTGCATATATATATATATATAAAGCTGGTTCTTTCAGCAACTAAACCATTTTTGGACCGTGTTTAACCATTCACTCTGATCCGTATGTCCGTGTTCATCCAATTACCAGCGAGTGAACTTTAGTTACTTGGTGTTCACTGAGCACAGCTTGTGTGTGAGATACGAAATTGACTTGAAGCCTTGTACGAGAAACGTTGGTGAAATGGACGTTGTTACATCGCTGCCACCTTGCTCAATCAAGGGGGCAGTTGGCCCGGCCATGGTGTGGTGTTGGCGAGGTTTTGTACCGTTTTTAAACGGCCACTGTGCCCTCGTTCACGATCGATTTTTGTATACAGTACTCGCACGTGACCTTTGGCTCGCATGCCAGCTGCGTTGCTGGTTCACGCACAGTCATTTTTGTAAATTCTTCCCAGCCCTTCCCTCGCCAGAGGGGTTGGGGTAACTGTGGCAGAGTTCAACACCATTTGCCTTTTGTACTGGAAAGTTCCGGAACTTTATGATAACGTTCTGGAACTTTATTATAAAGTTCTGGAACTTTATCATGCTGGATTGGAATTGGAGCTTGTTTCATGCAAAACAGGGGGTGGTCTTTGAGCAGTTCTTAAAATCTGTGTATGTGTGACGACTAAATAATAATTTCAATTTATATAGCGCCTTTCACCCGAGGGTCATACTTGTGATGTTCTAAAACGTTAACAGGAATTTACTTGCTGGCTTAAGCGATACGTTTAGTTACACCATTAACCGCGAGAATTTTCAGGAACTAAACATTTGTACACATTGCCAATAAGGTTGTGCTTTGATAGGGCTTTGTTGACAAAACCGGTATTCGAACGAGGTCTAATTCATGCTGCCGTGCGCGATCTTGTTCCAGTGGTTTCAGCATAGAGCTGGCGTCTGCGATGACCGTGGTGATCGCTTCGAACATCGGTCTGCCAATCAGCACGACACACTGCAAGGTAATGTCTCCCCAGATAAGACCCCGCATCAGGCGTCAAAAACTCTTCTTGCACAAACTTGAGTTTCCTTTTGTTTGATTTTGAGTCGAGCGTTCACACAGTTGACAACCATAAAAACAGGAAACCAAAAGGGGTAGTGTTAAGTGACCGATTGGGTTTTTAACAGGTGTGCCAGTCCTTGGTCCTCGACACACCCACCCCCCCAACCTTACCTCCAGGAGAGCTTGACGCTGTTTCCTCTCGCTGGTCATTGTCTTGGGGGACATGAACGTTCCAACCACTCTGTTGCAAAGCAGCCTCGCTTGTGCCAGTGCTTGGAGCTACACACCTACTTACCTTGTAACAATAATAATTATTATTTTACATTTATAACGCGGACATATTTATTCACTGTCGAAGGTACTCATTCGACGAGAGAACGACTCAGAGGTGCGAGGAAAGCGGAGGAGGCAGCCAGGCGGTTTTGCCGGCGCCATGTTACCACACACTGCTTCCTATATTATTATGATGTTATCGGCCAAATAATTAATGAGTGTTCTTTTGCGTTTATGTGTAGTTGTCGTGGCGGACGGGCCACGTTGATTTTTAAAAACCGTGTGACTTATCTTACCCCGGTTTATATCTTTGCCAGGATAATATTTCTGGGTTTTGCGAACAAAACGTTACCGTCACATTCTTGGCACACTATATCGAGGTGGACGTGGGTTCAACTCGGTGATGCCAGTGTTTTTGTGCACTTAAATGTTGAACTATGCCCAAAATTCGTAAGGTTTATTTTCAAATTGCCCTCGCTTTATGGTGCTGTTTATCGACGTTTCGTAATGCCCCTTGTCCTGGTGTTTTTGTCCCTTTGCCCGTGTGCGCTAGGTGGGGTCGGTGGTGTCTGTCGGATGGTTGCGCTCGCGCAAGGCCGTCGACTGGCGCCTCTTTCGCAACATCTTCATGGCTTGGTTCGTCACCGTTCCCATCTCGGGGCTGTTCAGCGCTGGCGTCATGGCGCTCTTTGTGTACGCAATCCTGCCCTAGGTGTAGGCCGAAGCACGGTGGCGTTAACCGGCACCAGTCTCCTCCACCCCCC
>JAZEWU010000012.1:1890956-1911441 GCA_036362915.1 Geotria australis | reverse complement strand
TCGATAACTGCAAAATCAAATCGCAAAAACGTAATCACCATCAGTTGGCTGCTAAAATAAAGGTGTCGTTGTGGTCACCTTAAAGGAGGGGTACCGTTTTACTTGGAACAAAGAAAGAAGAGAAAAAAAGCAGGGATTTAATTAGAACACCAAGGGTCCGTACTAGTGCTGCTGTACATAACCGAAGCTTTACACCGGGGCTTCGAAAGCACAAAACGCCTGCCCTTTGCCTGTCAAACTTGGACCAGTGTAAAACCGTGCGCAGTGTTGTCAAGTTGGCTTGTAATTACTGGAGTGTTGTCGTGCCTGTGCACCTGCCCAGCATCGTGTGTGCAGATAAGTGTCTTTGCTGTGCAAATTTGTACATCTTTGCATATGTACTGATGTAGGTGTTCACGGCTCTATGTATGAGAATTGCGCTCCATAGCTGTTCTTTCAGGATAGCCGTGTCAAGTACTCATCTTCGCATATGTCGGGCTTTTAATGTTCCGTGCGATGTGTCTCATCAGGAGAAGTTATTGCCCTCAACATAATTTGTATTTTTGAACAACCGCTGGTATCTTGACAGAAGCTGTCACTTGTTGACCTTCAAACAAAATGTCACCAGTATCGCATGGCAAATATATTTTGGATAGTAACGTGACCCTTGTCAGATTGGCATCAAATAGCTACACAACTGCAGCACCGGCATGGATTGCATTCGTTTTGGAACTTCTAAGCCTGTGGGGTTTTTTTGATTCGTTTCTTGGTCTCAAACTAAAAAAAAATGAGCAGCTTACCCACTTGTAATTGATTTTTCTCCTCCTCCAGCCACCACCAAACACCCCCCCCCCTCCCTTCCCCGGCCTTACCCATTCCCCCATTCCCTCCACAATCAGTGTTTTGTTTCAAATGAATCACAAGATCAGTATAACAGAAATAAGTAGGGAGGTATGATAAGATTGTAAGGACCCCCCTCGGGAGAAAAAAAAAACCAATGAATTAAAAAAGGTTGGAAAGATGAACAAAGAACTACTTGTTCTTTATCTGGAAAGGGAAAGGCTAGTTAGTATTTGTGCTTTTGAAAAATGATTGTCTGGCTCTGTTAGACTGACGTTCTCGAGCAACAATAACCCTCTTGTTGTAATGTGAACGTTTTCTGTATTTAGTGTTATACAGTGAAGTGCTTTGGTGGGTCCTCTGCTAGCTGGTGATGTACTGTGGGTACTGAGCAGCTTTGCCAGAGATTGATTGGTATGTGTTTTGCATTTTCAGCTTTGTACATTGCAAAGTTTAGCTTTTTTGTGTGTTTGAGTTCACTGTAGGGTTTATCTTCTTGAGAGGGGTCTCTTGAAAAGGACTGGTTTTTACCCACGGGTTGTTCCAATTTTTATTACATTTTTTTAAAAGTTTGTCATCGATGCTTGTGTCATTAAAATTGTATCTGTTCTACGAAACTTGAAGCATATAGATTTTTTTTTTGGGACGGCACACAAGTTGAAATGTGTACATTGGTTGGTTGAGAGGTTTCGAGTGCCGGAAGGGGTTAAGCTAAGCACCGAACGCAGTCTTTATTTCTCACTCACTGTTGGTGGCAACGCCTTTTGTTTTGTAGGGTAACTTAAGCAGTATTTTGAAACCCCCAATTTGGCACTTTGAAAGTGTTCTGTTGCTTAAATGACATCACATTACGTTTTCATCTAATTAAATGTGCTTGGATTACCTGATATCGCTCCCTCGGCCGGGGATATATTCTGTGGCTTGAAAGGCCACCATTGTGTAGTCCGGAACCAGTGAATGTTGCCAAATCTCAGACACGGTGGGTTTTTGTTCAGCTTTTTCCTACTCCTTTTATTAAGCAATCCCACCAAGTAACGGTCTACGTTTTTAATTTTATTTTTTTAAAGCTCCCCAATCCGACTGAAAACCCGCCCTGCTGCAGTCATGTGCCAGAATTTTGATGCCATTGGCCAAAACAAAATACGATTCCCTGTGAAATTAATTTGCTGATGTGGCACAGTGTGTCGGCGTCTGCGTGTATATATGAAAGATTTGCCTGTTGGTGAAAATTTCAATAAATATCTGGTGAATCCTCATTTGTGTGTTCTTGCATTGTGTTTGCCCTGCTCTCATGGGTCACTTAAAGACGCTTGTGTTTTTTTTTAAGCTGTAAGTTGTCTGCAAATGAAAATCTGGCCTAGTAGTGTCTGGAATGTCATGTCTTAATGGTAATGAAGTTTGCGTTCGGCAACTCGTGCTGCAATTAGACGCCTAATTAATACTTTTTATTACAATAGTTGGAAATATCAACAGTGTTAGCAAAAACATTTTAAAACCGTAGAGTACGTTAATTTGAAGGAGAACATTTTTTTATTCTATCAAGTTTACAGTTAGCAAGTTGAACCGGTTTTAACATGGGTTTGCTCAGCAGTTCGTAATAATAGCTGATCTGCAGTTTGTGAATTATGGCTAGCATATTGTGAAATAGAGCTAGCATATTTCACTTATCCATGTCAAAATTATATATTGTCTTATTAACAAGCTATCCCCAGACTTGACCACAGCTCACCGAGATCCCTGTCAGGTAGTACTAGGTATTGCCTGCCGAGCTGAAAGACAACGATGTCCAGAAGCTAGCCATCGTGCTTCGAAGAATCGCAAAGAAGAAGAAGAGCGAGGCCATACACATGCTTCTTGTGCCTGGGTGTGACTTATAGAGTGTACTGGACAACATACACCACGCTTACGACGGCATTGAACAACACCTGCCGCCTGATCACTGACTGCTTGAAACCCACACAAAAACAACCTGTACCTCCTCGCTGGCATTGCCCCTGCTGAAATCAGACGGGAAGTGGCCGGTCGAGTCGAGATGACAAAGGCTACTAGCGATGAACGCCACCTCCTTCATGGACGTCAACCCTCTGGCCCAACGACTGAAGTTAAGAAAAAGCTTCATCAGCCATGTGCAGCCCCTAACAACATCTCGAGGGGAAACCAGACTCCAGCTCTGGACGGAAAAGCTTGAGAGTGACCCTCCTGCAACTGGCATGGGAATCCCACCTGCTGAAGACTTCCCTCCTGGCTCAGATGCACCATGGATTCAGTGGAAGACACTCAACCGCCTGAGAACTAGAACGGGACGATCAAAAGATGCTTTGGTCAGATGGGGCTACAAGACCGGCCCAACCACCTGCGAATGTGGAGAAGCAGACCATACTATGGAACGCTGCCTTGTCTGTGCTCTACTACCGAACCTCTGCAGCTCAAAAGACCTTGCGGAGTTCAATGAAAATGCAAGGGGCTGTGTAAGAAAATGGGAAACTGTAATTTGACCATCGCGCTGCTTCGAAGAATTGCTAAGAAGAAGACGACGCCAGTCCATCACAGGGCACCGGGGGAAATTTGAGTCCACAGGCCAATTAACCTAGGCAGCAGCATGTCTCGACTTTGGGAGGAAACCGGAGTGCCCGGCGAAAACCCGCGCAGATACGGGGAGAACATGCAAACTTCACACAGAAAGGCACCCGAGCCGGGATTCAAACCCGGGAACCTTCTTGCTGTGAAGCGGCAGCGCTACAAACCGCTCCACCGGATTTAATTTTACAGAAACGCCTACATTATCGCCTTCGGGTGCGACGTCACACCGCTCGGTTTTCCGGGTCGTGCTGCATTGCGCTCCACTGCTGACTGGTTGAGCTGCACGTTCAGTGTGATGTCGGTAATGTTTCACATACCTGTGACCATCAACAACTGGAGATTCAAACGCTCTGTCTTCAGGGACGTTGGGTTGTCAGGATCTGCCGAAGCCCCCTCGGCAAAGTATTTAACATCCTGCCTAACAAACACGTGGTTGAACCTAAGCAGCCACTGGAGAGAAGGAAGTGTTCTGATTTTACACTTGTCATAACTTGTGGTGGTATTTGGCCTTTAGCCCTAGGGCCTAGGTTTAACGGAGTGTGGAGTTGGACAAGTCATGGGTGCGGTGGGCCCAGCCATTAACGCAAGACTTATCTCGCATTTTACCTACTTCTTCTCCTTTGCGATTCTTCGAAGCGCGATGGTTAGCTTCTGGACATTGTTGTCCTACTGCAGTTTATATTCCCCTCCGTGCGGCATTAACGTTTGAGACATCGGCCATGTCCCGGGTTCGAATCTCGGCTCGGGGGGCCTTTCTGTGTGGAGTTTGCGTGTTCTCCCCGTGTCCGCCGTGGGTTTTCGCCGGGCACTCCGGTTTCCTCCCACCGTCCAAAAGCATGCTGCCAGGTTCATTGGCGTACTGACTAAATTTCCCCAGGCGCCCTGCGATGGACTAGCGTCCCATCATCCTCGGTGTTCCCCTTCCTTGCGCCCTGTGTCTGCCGGGATAGACTCCGGCTCCCCGCGACCCAGTACAGGATTAAGCGGTTTCTGAAAATGGATGGATGGGTGGACATCAGCCATCATCGGAAACTGTTCAAAGTGTTGGCGCTGCTGGCACACGCGATGTCTGCAATTATTGAGTGCTGTGTCACGGTCACAGCACCCAGTGTGGTTCGAGAATCCCGCGTGTGGCAGTGGGTCATAAGTGACAGCCCTTGATAGGCTTAAGCTGCGCGTGTTGGGAAGTGAATTATCACTCGTAGCGCGGCGCAATTACCACCTCGCTCGCGATTGGTGGGACCCGCACGTGGAGCACGGCGTGGGGGATGAGTCTATTCCCCAGCAGGTAATGAATCGCTTTCTCACCGCAGGTCAATTCTGCATTCGAGCAAGCTGATTGTCACCATGTGCCGTGTTCTTGATTGGGAGCGATTAGGCAGTATACAGGGACACCTCTTTTAAGCGATAGGATGCGTTCTTATAACACGGTTCATTAGGACTGTACAGTATTTATTAAATGAATACTATCATATGAATACTATACTACTACTAATGATAATGCCGTATAATCGTCAGATTATTCGTCAGGCCACCATAACCTTGACCTTTAAAAAACATCTCAAACAACACCTCTTTTTTCAGGCCTTTGTACACTGAGCTTGGCTCCGCGCCTCAGTATCTGCGTCTCGCTTCGGCTGGGCGGGGATTTTGTGCGCGTTATACATTGTAATATTATTAATCGTAAAAAGAATACCCCAAGTACGTTTATAGAAAATCTATGGTTCATAGGAGCATTGGGAGTGCAGTGCGTATCAAGATGTAATCCCTAATTAGAGTTTCCATATATCGGGGGATGCCTGTACCACCAGCAGTGGAGGGGAGCCACGTGACCAGCAGCTGATTCGCAGCAGCGGTGGAGAGAGACGCCGATCAGACGCGACTCAACATCCGACCGGGATGTGCCAAGCTTTACACTGTGAGTACCCCCCTCTCACACGACACAGTGGAGTGATGTGCCCCGCACCGAGCTGTTGTGAAGTGATAGGGACTCCCTGTGATAGGGACTCCACTCCCTGTGTGAACTACGGTGGTCGTTGGGCCCAGAGCCAAGGCTGGAATATGATCAAGATGAAGGTCAAGGCCAATTCGATGGCGGGAAAGTGTCCGACACTCTAGCGTAATGCGAATTATATTATTATTATTTTTGGGGGGGGTGTAGTGCGTAGGACGCGGCCCACATTTGGCAGGATGTCTAGATCGGCCTTGGGGCCTAGCGGTGACTAAGGTAACCTAACGTTTGGGGCTTTAGGAATGCACCAGAGCGTGGGTGTGACTGTGTGTGTGTGGGCTCGCTTGTGATTTCTCTCGTCCTTTTTTTTATATATATATAGCTCAAATGCACTTTTCCGCTCGCTTCGTAATACCTCACTACCCAGTGGAAACCCGTCACGGGATCTCTTGTTTACAAACTGAGGCCAAACCACTCGTTCGCAAAGCACCCCCCCCTTTACACCGTGTCCTCGCAAGTCGAGGCTCGTGCAAGTTGCACCCTGTGCGACTCGAGCCCTCACACGGGTGACAACACCGGTGATCGACTGACACAGAGGTGACTCCGGCAACGGCTTATAACGTCACGCTGTTGATAGCGATATCGGTGCGTTGGGCGTAGGTGAGTGTGTCCATGGTGCTGTGGTAAATAATACAAACAAAAGCGAGCTTGGTGGGGGGTAGTCCTTCCGACCGGTGCACGGTTGGGCTTCCTCGAGGGCTGGATACAAACAAGGGCAGAGGAAGTCCGCCCCGTGAGCTTTCCCGAACAACCCGCTGCCAAAAATGCCGTCGCTTGTCGACAGTTTATATAATAGGCTTGTTACGCAAGTTAATATTCTATCTGTTGGAGGAACGACTGGAAAGCGCGTCCGTGTCTTTGCATGTGTGCGCGCTTGAAGCGAGCTATTGAAGGTGGAAAAGGGTCAACAACAATGACCGTCCAAAGACATGCTGCCAGGTTAACTGGCGTACTGACTAAATTTCCCCCAGGCGCCCTGCAATGGACTGGCGTCCCATCCTCGGTGTTCCCCTGCCTTGCGCCCTTTGTCTGCGGGGTGGACTCCGGCTCACAGCGACCCTGTACAGGATAATAATTATAATAATAATAGCATTTATAGATCGCCTTTCACCCGAGGGTCACAAAGGATTAAGCGGTTTCTGAAAATGGATGGATGGACTTTAACCACTGCACCATCCCATTGAGCTTCACACTGTTTCACCCCTGTTTACACCGCAGCACGGAGCAGACCACGGTGCCCTGGCCACTGCTTGCTTTAGGAAGTGACGATGCACCGTGCGACCCCTGGCTTGCGTCGAGTTTTATCCACGGTGATTTCCTGACCGTGAAGGACACTGCTGGCGGATGTCATCGTGAAGCCGCTTCACGATGACATCCGCCAGCAGTGCCCTTGCGGGGTGGATGTCGGAACGTGATTTCGTACACGCAGCACCGCTAACTGTGGAGCCGGCTCTGGCCGGTTCTCATCTCTCTGTCGGTCACGAGTACGCCCGGCTCCATGGTTGGGGGGGGGAGCAACGTGGGCCTTACTCACTCATGAGCCTATCTCCTGCATGAGCCTATCTCTCAAGTCCAGGTATTAAAACATTACAACGCAAGCTGCTGTGCATTTAATGCAACTTGACATCGTCACCAACAAGTCCACTGCATTTTGGTGATTTTTTTTTATTAGATCTTATCAAAATTGCAGCTCCTGGGAGGCAAGGTAATTTACAGATGTGCATACATTCTCTCTAAGCTAAGAGAATATTTTTCGGTCTTACAGGTTGATCATATTTTTTGTATCGTGTTTTGGCCCCATCAAAATGCCACTCGACCAACCCCCCACCTTAGTTGGAGCGGGGCCTGGTCACGGGTCCGTTATAAAAATCCTAACATTCTTGTGGTTTCTGCTGGTCGTATTTATATTATATATTTTTGGAGGGTTGTTCTTTAGTGGCAAGGGGTGCACAAGCACGAGAGGGGTCAGAGAGAACGTGGATGAGAGTTGGAGACGGCACTGTATTAATCTATATTGAGTTTCTTGTCTCAGTCGAAAGCACGTGGGGTGTTGGGACATCGCAACGTCCGGCAGATATTACAGTTGCCACCTCGGAGGCACAAAAACCCGGGACATGTCGTGGAGGTGAACAGAATACCCTGTGTAACTGGCAACAACCCAGACTTTGAGTGGCTTGGTCCGTGAAAACGTACACATTTCCCGGAACAGCTGCCCCTTCAACAACGGAGGCCAATCACTGGGAAAACCCGGACAGGTGGCAACCCCCCTCGGGGTTGAGTGTGCGGGTGTGAGCATTCGCCTCACGTACGCCGTGTGTACTCACAAACAATGGGAATTGATGCAATAACAATGCCAGCCCGACGCACACTATAGGGCCTTTATGCTTCAGTGTTACTGCCCTTGGCTCCGAGTTACATGAAGGTATCGGAACATGTTTATTCCCAAACGTCCAAATAATCACGAGGTTTAAAAAAAACCCCACTGATGTCATCCTAGCCACGCAAACTCGCCATGTGCGGCATCTTTTCTGATGCCGGAATGATGATGATAAGGGTGGCCTGGGTCAACCTAAGTTGTGATTTACACAGTAAGAAGCGTTCCAATAACACCGGTCAAAGTTACCGGAACCCTGGCCATCAGTGGCCCAGTGCTGGTTTGTTTTGACCAGGTTATTGAGATGTTTAAAAATGACACACAGTGGCATTGTCATCGTGAGTCATGATCAATCCACTGCTGGATTTCTACGCTCCATTTCGGGGGCATGTCCACCCGGGCGCGTTCGCTCGTTGGCTGGCAAGCTGTGATTTTTCTCGCCAAAGGCAAAGGTCTCCCCTATAGCCTTTAACAGGCTGTTGGGGGAAAGTGCTGTTAGCGAGCCTTCATTAAGACTGATACGGCACACGAGGGGGGTGGGTGTTTTAGGTAAGATGTTTTAGGTAAAATATATACTATACACTAAGACAAATATTTGACAAGTTGACGCTAGATGTCAACCGTAGTAACTGTTCCGACTTGTGTAAAAATTCGCCTTACAGACTTAACAAACGGAATTCGTTCGTAACCAGGAGACTGCCTTGTAATTCCCGTTAACAATTTACACATTCCATTTCGGGCTGAGCCCGACCGGGTTACGTGGGTTTCCCGGCCACCAGGCGCTTGCCGGTGGACACCATCCCGGAGACCCTCAGAGTAGAGTCGCTGCTCCTTCGGATTGAGAGGAGCCAGTTGAGGTGATTCGGGCATCTGGTAAGGATGCCCCCTGGAAGGCTCCCCCGGGAAGTCTACCAGGCACGGCCCACTGGGCGGAGACCTAGAGGCCGACCCAGGACACGCTGGAGGAATTATATCCTTCGGCTGGCCTGGGAATGCCTGGGAATCCCCCAGGAAGAGCTGGAATCTGTTGCCGAGAAAAGGGATGTCTGGTCCACTCTCCTTGGACAACTGCCACCGCGACCCCCACCAGGACAAGCGGTTTTACACATTCTCCTGGAAGCGAATAATGAGCCGGGATATCTGCCCGTGAGCACGGCCTCCACGCGTCCACGCATCCCCCACGTGCTCCCGACCCTCGGCGTCCTTCAAAGCCTCCCCCCCACGCCTGCCACGGCATCGCGGCTGTTTAATAAGTTTGGCATCCTCAAGACGTCACGATTTCGTTTAACATTCCAAACAAACGCCGTGTTAGCACGTGTGTGCGCGTGTGTGGAGGTGCCGGCCACTCACACCTCCCCCGCCCCCCCGCTAACATACCCACTCCAACCTCGTGCTCCGTGCCGGCCTTCGTGGGTGTTTCGCTAACGGCACTTGGCCGCCCTGCGTGGGCCTATACGGGGGGAGACTTTTGTCGTTGTATGTGAACGTGTGTGGTGGGAGGCCCCGCCATTGCTTGCTATGCATATGTGACTAACACTCGCTGCCCATGCGTTAACTATTTAAACCAACACTGAGCGGTGCACCATCAGATGGCATTCGATGTTATGTTTTTTACGTTCTCTGAGACGGAATTTACCCAAAGTTACAGAATAACCACATTTATTGCTCTAGGATTGTATGTGTTGCGATGGACTGGCGTCCCATCCTCGGTATCTCCCTGCCTCGCGCCCTGTGTCTGCCGGGATAGGCTTCGGCTCACCGCGACCCTATACGAGATTAAGCGGTTTCAGAAAATGGATGGATGGATGGATTGTGTGTGTGTGTGTGCAGTCATTGCTGACTGTCTACCAATGAGGACTCCGTTTTATGACCGGGCTGCTGAAACTTGGATTCGAACTTGTGGCCCTCTGTGTGTAGCGTGCCCGTTCTCCCCGTGTCCACGTGGGTTTGCACCGGGCACTGCGGTTTCCTCCCACTCTCCAAAGACACGCTGCCGCCTCGGTTAACTGACCTCACTAACATTTCCCCCGGTGCCCTGCGATGGACTGGCGTCCAATCCTGCTTAGAAGCCACGTCCTGCGCCCTGTGTCTGCCAGGATAGGTTCCGACTCACCGCGACCCTGTACAGGATTAATCGTGACTGAATGATGTGAGCGGTGCCGGCTCAGTGCTTTGAGCCCCGGCGTGACCCGCACGGCCTCCTCCTAATGCGTTTTTCCACGTGCGTGCAAGCCTGTCGTCACACGCGCTGTTGCGACCTTCACTCACTGAGACCAGGGCACCATTCGGGTTGCTCACGTTAAACGCTTAATGGTGCAATGCCAAGCGTAAATACCTGTGCCATTGCGGGTTGAGTTCACCTAAGGGACGGCCATGCCTGGTTCACATGTAACCTGCCACTGGTGATGTGCTTTGTGACCAGGCCCTGGATCGCTCGGCTTGTAACGCAATGTGCCAATCTGGATTCACTTGTGCCCCAACGCAAAATCAACGGTTGTTGCCCCGTTGTCTTGCAGGAAAGAGGGTGGTATGGCCAGCACCACGCTCTGAACACTTTTATATCTCCAGTGTTGATGTTGTTTACACGGGGGTCAAGGTAGAAGCGTTCACGTCGCGACCCCTGTCAGGTAATACTTGGTGTTGCCTGCGAATTCTACCAAACACTTCAAAGCCAAGCTGAAAGACAATGATGTCCAGAAGCTGCCCATCGTGCTTTGAAGAATCGCAAAGAAGAAGACTGCGACAGGTACTCGCATAAGACTGAATAGACGTAAGGGAGGATCCAGGACAAGTTCCGATATTGCTCACCACTGATCGGGAAGCAGTTGCCGGGATACGAACCCAGGACCTTCTTGCTGTGAGACGGCAGCGCTACTCACCGCACCACCGTGCCGCCCTGTTTACATTTTGTGTCTCCATAACAAGCTCCGGGACCATTTAAACTTTGGTCTCAAAACTCGCGGGGACAGTCCAATAAAAGGACCGTTTCCTGCAGCAATTCAACTCGTTGCAGCCACACAAAGTCCACGCCACATAAACAAAGGAGGGCATAATCAATCGTGCAGTTTGTGAATCCAATCACCGGAACCTCGCCGCCAATCTGAGATGTTTATTGTCCCCACAAATAGAACAAACAAACCAGGGTCAAGATCCGCTGTAAAGGTCAGGGTTCTCACCTGGAGGCTGATACGTGTCGATCGTTGTCTCTCATCCCAGTAAACACGCAACGTCTACTCTACGTCGGCTTGCTGTTGGGTAGATAATAATAGCATTTATAGAGCGCTTTTCACCCGATGGTCAAGGTATAAGCGTTCACGTCGCGATCCCTGTCAGGTAATACTTAGTATTGCCTGCGAATTCTACCAAACACTTCGAGCCCGAGCTGAAAGACAACGATGTCCAGAGGCTGACCATCGTGCTTCGAAGAATCGCAGAGAAGAGAGAGACCCGAGGGTCACGAAGCGCTGCACAGGGCTGCGGAGAGAACGACATGTCAACAACGACAGAGAACGGAAAATCAGCAACACATTTTTTTTGGGGGTATATATTTATTATTACTGCAGGAAATACCCAGTGAGCTTCCTCGCTCTGGAAGCACGATTCCTGACGCGGAGCGCCAGGTACTCCTTTTAAAGCCGAGCCGACCCAGCCAAGGCCCAGCGCTGCTTTAAAACATTCGCCACCGGTATTGGCCGTGAGCGAGACTCGAACTCAGATGGCAGGCTTGTGAAAAATATCGGAGACGAATCGGTAGAGCCGGGCATAACGCTGGCCACACTGCCCACTTAATAATAATGATAATTTTACATTTATAACGCGCACATATTCATTCAATGTCGAAGGTATTAATTCGACGAAAGAACGACTCGGAGGCGCGAGGAAAGCGCAGAGAGGCGGAGGAGGCAGCCAGGCGGTTTGCCGGCGCCATATTGCCACACACTGCTTCCGATATATTATGATGTTATCCCTGTCAGGTAATACTTGGTATTGCCTGCGAATTCTACCAAACACTTCGAGGCCAAGCTGAAAGAGAACGATGTCCAGAGGCTGACCATCGCGCTTCGAAGAATCGCAAAGAAGAAGATCGGCCAAATAATTAACGAGTGTTTTTTTTTTAACTTGTGGGAGTAAACCGGAGAACCCGGAGTAAACCCACGCGGACAGGGGGGAGAACACACAAACTCCACACAGAAAGGCGGCCGATCCGAGATTCGAACCCGGGATCCTTCTTGCTGTGAGGCAGCAGTGCTACCCACTGCGCCATCGTGCCGCCCGAACTGCGCACTTCATGTGCTCTTCCGGCCTTCTTCATAGGTGCTCGCTGACAGCAACTTCGCCTAAACAGCCGGTGGGTGAGGTACCCGGGGGATCCTCGTTACGCCAGCTGCCCGAGCTGCTGCCGCCGCTGCTGCTGCGGCCGAGCGGTTGTCAGTCGCTCCGTCCCGCGAGACGCTGCTCCGACAGCCGCTCTCCTCGTTGCATGTCATCTCCCGCGTTACGCGGGATTAAATCAGCCTCCGGCGCTCCCCATGGGCTTATTGTCTAAGGAGGGAAAATTGCATATTTCATTACATTTTCTAAAATTTTTTTTTTTAATTGGTGTCGACTGACAAGTATTGCTTTTTTTCTCAATGCGGACTGATTGAGCAGCGTCCTGTTTTTAACCCGGTAAGAGCCGATTGGAACGTGTTAGGTTTGTGAGATCAGAATCTACGCGTACATTTCGTTAGTTTGTATCGCTCCTGCAATGCTTGCTTTTGAGCGTGTGTGAAAGTGGGGAGCGGTAGCTCAGTGGTTAGCGTGCTGGACAACAAACCCTTGCGACCCAAGTGCGATTTTCCGCTCACGGCCAACACCAGTTACGATTTTCTGAACCGGTCCTGGGCCTCCCCGAGGTCGACTCAGCCTCAAATGAGTATCTAGTGCGGTGTTTAAACATCGCCACTAGAGAGACAAAGGCGGCCGGGCGTGGTGCTGGCCACCCACCCCTTCGTGCACCGTGCCGGCCTGCATATGTACTCGCTTCTTCTTCTTTGCGATTCTTCGAAGCACGATGGCTAGCTTCTGGACATCGTTGTCTTTCAGCTTGGCTTCGAAGTGTTTGGTAGAATTCGCAGGCAATACCAAGTACTACCTGACAGGGATCGCGACGTGAACGCTTCTACCTTGACCCCCATGTACTCGCTAACAACACTTCTCTCAACAATCTCAATGTCACATGACTGCAGCTGAGGGCCTTCCGATTGCCCTTTATCAGGTAGTGGATACGTTCCGTCATAAAAACGTTCATTATATGGCAGAGTTATCTTAGGACAGATTACATTGAATAAAACCATAAATCAATGTGATTTATTTGTTTGCGTGTGCAGTCATTCGTGATCAGTCAGTTTGTATTTAAGCTGGAAGGAACCGTATGTAGCTATTTTTAACAGTTGCCCAGCAAGGAGTAAGCAAGTTACAATACCTCAGGGCACCGGGGTAAATTCTGTCAGGACAATAAACCGAGACTGCATGTCTTTGGACCGTGGGAGGAAACCGGAAGAAACCGGAGTACTCGGGGAAAATCCCCATGGACACGGGGAGAACTTGCACACAGAAAGGTACCTAAGCCGGAAATCTAACCCAGACGTTTGTTGCTGTAAGGCAGCAGCGCTACTCACCGCGTCACCATGCCGCCCAGCCTGAGCTCAGGCCACCTCGCTACACTTGAGAATCTGTTGAATTCACTCGACGGATTTGAACTTATGACCCCAGTGGTGCCGGCTCGGTAATCTCACCGCTGAGCCACTCGACCTCCTCCGGAGGGCACTTTGATGGTGGGCGTCGTGCTGCCGCACGCCCGGCAGTCTGGAGAGTCCACGAGGATACATGGACCGTGTCCAAAGTGCAGCTGTTGACCGTACCACCCCGGCAGCTCATTGAATTCCAGGCGCGGCCCACTGGACGGAGATCTAGAGGCCGACCCAGGACGCAGTGGTGGGATTCTATCCCTCTGCTAGCCTGGGAACGCTTGGGAATCCCCCCAGGAAGATCTGGAATCTTGCTGAGGAAAGGGATGTCTGGTTCACTCTTCTTGGACTGCTGCCACCGCGATCCTCACCAGGACAAGCGGTTTAGAAAATGGATGGATGGACCTGTAGTTGTACGGAGGCCTCTGGGCAAGCTACTCAAGGACTTTCCGTCCGTACCACCCTTCACCCTATTCGCGCTCTCCTCGTGGTGCCTCCGCAGTCGCTCCACGTCAATCACGGTTGGGGGGGTGGGAGGGGAGCCGCGATTCTAAATAAAGCCAGGCACACGCAGGCCCGCTCGGGGCTCTCAGAGAACAAGAATTCATTTGAGCGCTGCGCCAAGTGAGCCGCCTCCCCGCTACTGAGCCTCACGCGTCCCCGCGAGGGGGAAACGTGTTTAAATGATCCCCTGTTAAACGACGTCCCGGGACGCGTGTTCGACGCGCGCGCTTCGGCGGCTAGAAGCGGCGGCGTTGGCAGCGCCCGGTGCCTCGCCGTGCCGCCGTGCGTCATCCGCTCCCCCTTGAGCCACTGGCATCGGTGCCGTGAAAGCTGGCGCGTTACAAAAATAAATCCCCTTTGTTTTTTTTAAGTGCCATGCTCCCGGTTACAACGGAACACGTATCGCGCCTGTGCTTCGTTTGTCATCGCTGCCCTTCTCGGAGGCGATCGAGCTTTGGTGGGATTTCGCCGCTCGCAGCCGTTGTCTGTCCTGAATGTAAAAACCTCCCCGTGGGGATTTGAGGCACCTGGTGGAATGTGAGCCGACGATGGGGGTATGAACGAGAATTGCTCTCGAGCGCTCACTCTGTCGGGATAGCCGAGCCGAGCGTTCCTCCTCTCGCGTACGTTCGCGTACATCGGGTCGTGAAAATCTGCGTCGGTACATTTCGGTAGCATGAATTGCAGATGGCTTCCTGCAGATATGAAACCTGTTCATAATTATCAGTTATCTGAATAAGCCTAACCCGGCAGCCACAGGGCACAAGGCCAATTCACCTAGGCAGCAGCATGTCTTTGCACGGTGCGCGGTGGGGGAAACCCGGAGTACCCGGCGAAAACTCACGCGGACACACGGAGAACAACACAGAATCCACACAGAAAGGGCACCCACGCCGGGTATAGGACCCACGAAATTCTTGTTGTGAGGCAGCAGCGCTACTCACTGCGCCACCGTGTCTGCTTCCCCCCCCACGACAAACCCCACCTGCTTGCCTTGTGCTGACTTAAATCATTGCCTTCACTTAATAAACGTCTAGACGTGTCACCTAATAAACCTGGAAAAATCTTAGGTGGAATTTGTTGACCCCCAAAACCCCGACTGAGTGTCGTTCTTGAGAAGCGCTCGCTTAATGGGTGTTGAGAGAAGTGAGGGCCGAGGTGAGATTGATGGTGGTGGGCTGCTGGCAGATTTCGAGTCGCTATATATAGCATGGTGACTAACACCGGCACACGGTGTCATAACTCATACTTTGCTCGACTAAGTGTTGAAAGTGAGGCAGATAGGGTCTGGCTGGATCGTGGTGAGCCAGCGGCCGTGCCGTGCTACGCATCGCGGCCAACTTGTACCAAGTGTCAAAGCCTTGCCGTGCCCGCTTCTCAAGAGATGTGCAACGTTATGCAACAGACGTACGCGACAATTAAAGTTGAGTCGATGTAACCCGCACATTATTAACCCGCCTTAGGGCGAAACCCCAGGAGAAAAAATCTGATTAGGAGTGGGGCTTTGCTTCACACGGGGTCCTCCTCCCACCCTAATTCCATTCTCTGTCGCCTTTTCTCCACCTCTCCCACCCCCCCTACCCCGTATGTGATTACATCTTCAGGGAAACCACAGACTCACACAGCAAAAAAAACAAGTTAAAAACTCTGTAATAAGACAACCATTTATTGTATGATGCGTTTGAAACCGGTGCCACTGTGGCGCCGTGAGTAGCGCTGCCGCCTCACACCAAGAACACCCGAGTTCGAATCCTGGCTCGGGTGCCTTTCTGTTTGGAGTTTGCATGTTCTCCCCGTGTCTCCGCGTGGGTCTTCGCCGGGCACTCTGGTTTCCTCCCATAGTCCAAAGACATGCTGCTGCATAGGTTAATCGGCCTACTGACTACATTTACCCCGGTACCCTGTCATGGACTGGGTATAGCCCTGCCTTGCACCCTGTGTCTGCCGGGAAAGGCTCCGGCTCACCGCGACCCTTTATAGGCTTACGCGGTTTCTGACAATGGATGGATGTTAAAACTCACCAATAATTGCAAATGTTCCCCCCTTTCCCCAATTTCGACTTACCTGTCACGGCGCGTGAAAGATGGCTCTTTGTTTCACCTCGGTCGATGTAATCTCTGTTGCGAATTGTGTTTGTATCGTGATGTAGGTTTTCACGGCTCGATGTACGAACGCATAGCCGTATCGAGGAGACACGACGAACGCTCGAGACGGCCATCCCGATACACCAGCTCCTGAGAGCAATTCTCAAAAGTGCCCATGTAAAACCTGTCTGTGAGTTCAGTCAGTTTTTTATTCAAGCTGGAAGGAACTGCTGAGCGATGTAGCTCTTTTTAAAAGTTGTCCAGCGGGGAGGGGTAAGTGAGATACAACATCTCAGGGGACCGCGGGCAATTTAGTCAGGACAATTCACCTAGCCAGCATGTATTTGGACTGTGGGAGGAAACCCACGTGGATACGGGGAGAACATGCACATTCCACAGAGAAAAGCACCTGCGTATTTCTGCTGTAATAATACACATCTGTCGATCTCTCCGAGCCGTGAATCGAACCCGGCGACTTCTTCCTGTGAGGCGGCAGCACCACTCACTGCGCCACCGTGCCACCCTACTTACAGTTTATCAACATGTGATCACCGTTATCCACTGCTGGATGATGGCATCTCTATGCCGTCACCACCTCTCCTGATCTGGCGATCAGTCCCCCAGTGCCCGGAACACGGACTGATTTCATCATCGCTCTGTATGCTCTGCCGGGACCAAATATGTCATACGTGATGCAAACTGAATTCACAATTTCATTTTTTGGAGAATTCTGAAATATTCCAGAAATATATTTAGGAGCTATTTGGGATATACGTGGAGTTTATTTAATGTGCTATATATATATGAAAATGAGAAATAGACTTGGCAGCTCTGTAAGGAATGAGCATCCGATGTGTGCAGTAATGGAATCATGTGAATAACAAGGGCTCACAGAGAGCCGCCTCTGACCAAATCGCTCGGAATTCACGCGATCTCATCAGATCCTGGAAGCTAAACATGTTTAACCTGGCGAGTGCAGATAGGGGCAACCACTACTCTACGTGTGCACCGTGGGTATAGTGACGCTTTTTTTAAAAAACGGTCCTGGGCTTCACCAGTCGTTTCTGAATGGTTTAGCTGAAACGTGTTGTGTTATAGGGCGGCACGGTGGCGTAGTGGGTAACGCTGCCGCCTCACAGCAAGAAGGTCCCGGGTTCGAATCTCGGCTAGGGTTCCTTTCTGTGTGGAGTTTGCATGTTCTCCCCGTTACGCTGGTAGTTGCAACCAACGTCATCAACTACCAGCAAAACGTCGGACATTCTTTGTAAGTATTGTGGGCTCGCTCGCTCTCCAATATACCGACGGCTTGACGACACTTACATACTTTTTTGTAAACATGCGTGTAGCCACATCACATCAGCCGCGTAAATTTCCCCAGGTAAATGGCATCGCCATCACGATCATCATTGCTAAGCACGTTCCACAAGGGGCTGGCGAGCACACCTGCATCCCGTGCCTTCTGAGCACGTGCTCTCAATGAATTCGGCTAAAATTAAAAGTACCGTTCAAGCGATCACAGGGGTGTTTCGTTAACAAAAGACCCCGTGAGCTGTGACGCTCCTAGCGGTGCTACCATGCGGCCCCGCACGGTGCCGGAACCCGTTTGACTCGCGAGTCACACGTCTCGACAAATATAACCCTGTCAGCTGACGGAGACCCGGGCAGGGCACCGGGGGTTACCGTTCTCTGCCCGTGGGGTCAGTGGCCCCTCTTTGTGAACACAGTGTGATGCCCTTTACCTTAGAGCCTCAAATGAATCACAGGATTCCTGGCATTCTCAGCGTCTGTGGAATGGTTTGTCAATTCTGTTAACGAGTGTTTGACGTCGTAGGGAAGCACCTGGGGGGGAAAGCCACCACGCGCCGTGAGAGAGACGGGAGTCACACACTCAAATCCTCCGCACGGACAGATTCAAGAATCCACCGTTGTACTGCCAACTTCTGGCGGATTGACTCCGCTGGCAGTTTGAAGTTGTGGCTCAGCAGAGGCAACGCTTCTCCCCCATGTATCTGTGTCTCGCTTTGGCTGGAGCGGGAATTTGTGCGCGTTATAAATTGGAATATTATTATTAAGCAGATAATATTTGACAAATACCATTGACTTCTTGCCGGATGTATAGATGAGATAGATAGATGTTCGTTATTCCAGCAGAAAATACCTAGCGAGCTTGCAAGCTCTGTGAGCGGGATTCCTGCGATACAACAAGCGTGCAAATTAACCAACATACGCAGTGTATAACATCAGAAGCGAATGCAACGAATTTAATACATTCGCAGCGTTAAATTGTATTAGAGATTAAACCTTAGCCCTAATCAAAATGTAAACAGTGGCACACACAGTGTTGCACAGTCGACACGGGCTCCTCAGCATTGACTTATCCGCCGTAGTCTATAATCGACACGGTGGCACAGTGGTTTGCACAACGCAGGATAATTCATCAACATCAGCCCGCTAACGCTATAGGGACTCGTCCTGGGCCTGCCCTAGGTTGACCGAGCCTTAAACGAATCCCCAGTGCATTGTGCGGACGTCAGCACCGGGGAGACAAAGGCGGCCGAGTGATTATGCCGGCCACGCTACCGCCCTCGTGCGTTCTCGGTGACCCTAATGCAGTCGTGTGGCACCACATGTCCGCGTCAGTCTATAAGGCTCAACATGGGCTGTCTTGGTATTTTGCGTGTGCGTCAATGTCACAGCGCGGTTACGTAGCGGACACAGAGTGTGCCTCTTGTGATCCCGCATCGATTCCGAGCCACGGTGCACTCCTCTTAATAGCTGTGGCCATGATTTACACGACACCGAGATGTCATACGGGGGAACGGTGGCGCAGTGGTCAGCGCACTGTACCGTGAACCCAGTTGTCCTGATTGAAATTCCTGACCATAGCTAACGTCAGTGGCGAGCGACGCGAGCTAGCATGGCCCTCCGCCTCACCAAAAAACCACGCCGATGCTCAAACGGCTCCCACGTTCAACGCCTTGTGGGGAGGCCTTCATAGTAATAATACTTACAATTTACAGCGCGCACATATTCATTCAATGTCGAAGGAAGTAATTCGAAGAGAGAACGGACGCAGGGGCGCGTGGAAAGTGCAGAGAGGCGGAGGAGGCAGCCAGGCGGTTTTGCCGGCGCCAACATATTGCCACGCGCTGCGTCCTATATATTATGCTGTTGTCGGCCAGTGATTTAACGAGTGTTTTATTAAAGTTGTATGAGGACCCGGAGAAACCGGAGGAAACCCATGCAGAACAAGAGGAGAACACACAAACTCCACGCAGAAAGGCGCGACCCTAATAGCAGATACAGAAAGGGTTGTCAATTATTATTATTTAGGTGCAGCGCATACTACGCGGATGAATCATGGACTCTCGAGCAGAGAGACCTTTGTGTCAGACAGAGTTGCACCACCACGGCAGTCCGTGAGTCATAGCCACATGCAATCAATGTGCAGAACGATCGAATCAGTGGATCGCGACTCATCACCGTGAGCAGCCGGTGGGGATTTGAGATTTGTTCACGTTGTACAAGATCTGACCGACGACACTGAAATGGAAATAATGGTGAAAAGGAGACTGTGAGGCTGGAGATTGCGTTTGCGTTCGGGTCAGTGAGAGATCGAGTACTTGTGGCCGGTTGGATAGTTGGTTTGGGGTTGGGGTAAGTCTGTGAGCTAGTTCGTTGTGTCAGAGGAATCCCGTAAAGAACTTGCACGCTCACTGGGTATTTTATGCCATGGTAGTGTATCAGGATTTTTTTCCACGGCGCTTAAAGTCAGAAAATAAATGGCATATATCGAAAATGTGGAATATCCCGCGGTGCCCCTGTGAGTCAGCTGCGGCGCAGCATTTTAGGAACCACCACCCTTCCAGTATTGTCCTAACCCCCTCTTCCCTCCAGGTTGCATCCAATGCTCCCTTTCAGTTTTGTTCAACTTTTTAGTTCCCGATGATTATCGCGTCCCAATATTTGACATCTTGCTCGCTTACGCGGTGGGACAAACCGGGCTTGGAAAACTTCCACGAGATTTCGCAATCGCAGACCACGGGTCTACAACGCGGCACATTCAGTGCCCGCGTGCGCCGCTTCACGCAGGAGCCGCGTGTCTCGCACTGAGTCGAGGTGAGGCTCGTGTGCGGGGGTCGAGGGCAGCCCGTACAGGTTCAGCTGCCCAGCCAAACAGGCTCCAAGGCAAATAAGGGTACACGGACATTTTTTTGCAGAAAATCACCACCTTAATAGTTCGAATTCGATTTGATTCTTCGAAGCGTGATGGCCACACGACAGCCTCCCACTACAGCAAGTTCTTCTTTAGTTGCCGACAGCCCTTCAACATTGATAATAATAATAGCATTTATAGAGCGATTTTCACCCGAGGGTCACAAAG
>JAZEWU010000012.1:1878764-1890630 GCA_036362915.1 Geotria australis | reverse complement strand
GGTCTGGAATGGTGTGGGGGGGGGGTCGGGGGGTTTTTTTTTGCGTGTTATCTGCTCTTATTCTCGGTGGGTTTCCTCCAGTTTCCACCCACATGCCGAACAATCGTATCACCCGAAATGGTGAAACATGTTACTGTCGGGCGCACCTTAACATGACACTCGGTGGCCTGCGCCCAAAATATTTTTGTAGAGTAAGAGCGTTGCGACAGTAGCCTATTATTATATTGCAATAATACAGTCGTAAAAAGGGAGGAAGTGATGGGTGGGATGTGTGTCCAGGGTGGCGGAGACCAGGTCACTGATCCGGGCACTAGAGTGCCACCCAAAGCTGGGCAGCTGTGGGAGGATGGGATTGTAAGGGTGATCCTAGGCGTTGCCACCTCAAAGGGACAAATACCCGGGACATATCGTGCATGGCATAAACAGAGTAAGAGCGGGATTGTACCCTGTGTAATTGGCAAAAAACCCAGACTTTGAATCACTTGGCCAGTGAAAACGTACATATTTTCCAGGACAGCTGCCTCCGCAAAAAGTATAAAAACAGAGCAAGGAAAAAACAGGCCAGGTGGCTCCCCTAAGTGGTCCTTGAAAGTAGGGAGTATCGACTGTGTAACAAGGTGGAGACCTGAATCCAGATGCAGGTAATGATGAGACCGTAAGAATGGACCTTGGGGGTCGAGCGTGAAATGTTCAACTATGGATTTTGACAGCAGGGAGGATCCGATGCCATATGTGATGTAATGACCGATGCCTCGATGGACATTGAGATCGTGATCACTAAATGTGATGAAACACATTTGGTGAATTTGCGTTGGCTGTGGTGCATTAAAGACTAATTCTCAGTAACACCGCATTAAAATCACAAGATACACACACAGTATATATATACGGTCAAGTCTATGATTGGCTCCGTTTAGGGCGATGTCTCCTTCTGCCAAACAATTGTTTCATATGCCATCAAGACGTGTTTAGTTTGTTTAAACTATATGCCATGGTAGTCTTCTTCTTTGCGATTCTTCGAAGCACGATGGTCAGCTTCTGGACACCGTTGTCTTTCAGCTCGGCCTCGAAGTGTTAGTAAAACACAGAGAAAGCATTTGTTGAGCTTCTGAGTTGACGGTAATAGAGAGTTGTATTCTGGGTCATGTTGAAAGAGATGAGAGCGAATGGGCGGCACGGTCGCACGGGATTAAGCGGTTTCTGACAATGGATGGATAAGAGGGAATGTGATTTAACTGTGCACAGACGGTGGGTAACATTGTTTTGGAGCGTGGCGTTTTCATATTCGGTCAACCATCGACCCCTTGCGTTCAAATCGCGCTCGTGACATTGGAAATCTTTGGCGAGAAAATGAAAGTGTGCATTTCAAGATTTTTTATAATAACACGTACAATTTCTAACGCGCACATAAGCATTCAACTTTGAAGGTATTCATTCGACGAGGCGCGAGGAAACCGCAGAGAGGCGGTAGAAGGCAGCCACGCAGTTAGTCGGCGCCAACATTTGCCAGACACCGTACCCTATATATAACCATGTTATCAGTCAAATAATAAATTAGTGTTTTTCAGTTGTGGGAGGAAACCGGAGAACCCGGAGGAAACCCACGCAGAACAAGGGGGATGACTACACAAACTCCACACAAAAAGGCGCCCAAGGCGGGAATCGAACCGCCTCGGGCAGGACTTTCTTACTGTGAGGCGCAGATTTTACCACTACGCGACCCTGCCGCCCAGCCAAACACACAAAGTGCCTTCATTCGATATAATCATGAGCGTTGTTGTGGAGGATATTAACAACTGTACTGATGTAGGTTTTCACGGCTCCATCCGTGTCGACGCGGTCGGTCCCTTCTCTCCTTCGCGACGCCTTTATTCCAGCTGTAGTAATCGGATTCGACCAGCGGGTGGCAGAAGAGCCCTTTGTTATTGGCACAAAGCCTTGATTGCCGATATCAGCATTTTTCAATTTTACCGAACAATTATTTGAAAATACAATGATACGCAGATAAATAACAACCGGCCATATTGAAACCAGTGGGAAATGACTCAGCGTTGAGCAGGTTGAAATCAACCCATAATGCATTGTGTTATTCACACTTTGTGTCTGGAACATGTGCTTTTCTACACTGAGTAAAATGATAATTAAGGGCTTAATAATTCGCAAGTAACCAGATTGTAATTTTATTCTTGCAGAACCCATGGTATAGTAGAACAGATGGAACAAAGTATGATTTTCTTAAATTTAAACAGTTTAAAATGCTCCGAACGGCCATTTTTAAAAGCTTAAAAACATGTTTGGACATGAACTGCATTTCACCTGTGGTATATGCATCATTTATATTTTTAGCACACCACGTATGAGAGGAAACAAAAACAATAACAACATTAGCATTTTAGAAAGCCATTAAATAATACGAACACGGTTCTGTTAAACCATGCCCTCTGTCTCCTCCGCTACCCCCCCCCCCCCTCAGATAGATTAAGATTGCAGTGCAATTGAAAGCACGCGTGGCAGTTCGTGATTTATAGGACAAGGCAATTTGTTAATTGGTTCAAAGTTATTGCGTTCACGACAGAACCCGGCCAGCGTTTTCTCTCGGTGAAAGAGGACCCTTCTGACTTGAATTCTCCCTCCCTGGATTCCTGCACAGGTCAGCCAAGTCGGCGGCAGGGCCCCAGGATGGATGGGGATCCGGAAAAAGAGGGGGCATTTGAATTTTGTCCAGGACCAACGACATTGCGGGGCGGCACGGTGGCGTAGAGGATAGCGCTGCCGCCTCACAGCAAGAAGGCCCAGAGTTCGTATCCCGGCTCGGGGGCCTTTCTGTGTGGAGTTTGCGTGTTCTCCCCGTGTCCGCGTGGGTTTTCGCCGGGCACTCCGGTTTCCTCCCACCGTCCAAAGACATGCTGCCAGGTTAATTGGCGTACTGACTAAATTTCCCCAGGCGTCCTGCGATGGACTGGTGTCCCATCCTCAGTGTTCCCCTGCCTTGCGCCCTGTGTCTGCCGGGATAGGCTCCGGATCGCCACGACCCTGTACAGGATTAAGCGGTTTCTGAAAATGGATGGATGGACCAAGAACATTGCACTCCGTGACAGAGCGGGAATACGAGGTCACATTGTTATTGGCAGGTTTGAATTTTACACTTTTGCCTCTTCCGCCGCCAAATCGAGTCAAATGTGCGATTTCACAGAGCTGGCATGTGAAGCACGCGTGGAATCTGGTCAACTGATACGCGAAATGTGTACGCGAGCCCCAGTAAATGAAGCCGGGCTGGGTCTGATCTCCACGCGGTTTCGAGAGGAAAACCTGACGGTGCTGAAAGCTGTGTTGGTAAATTGGGTCCCCTGTGCATCTAATCAATGTCCCAGGAGTATGGCTACACTCGTTCAGGTGACATTAAACTATAATTTTCACGAAGTCAAACACGGCCCACCCAGCTACCAATAAAGGCCTTTTTACTTTAGCAAGCATATCTTTGAAAGTAAACACCTGAAAAAAATTCCAACACATGAATGGCACGCATAAATTGCGTAAAGATAGCCTCAGAAGCATTTACGCATTTAACTTTTAGTACCCTCCCCAGCCAATTTTCTTTTTTCTAATATACCGTATTCTGGTTTTTGCTATTGCATGCTCAGCTCGGCTAAAAAAATGAGGCAGCCAGAACAAGTGCGTGCAACTGACAGCCCTCACCGCTTCCCCTCTGATCCTGCCAGACTAAACAGCACGTTCCAGAATAAACCTGGAGGTGAGAGTGCAAGCCAACACTCATTTTCCCACCATCTCGCTGCTTTTACTGGGGCCCAGCTGTGGAGCCGACAAAAACTGCTTAGGGCCACAACAGCCATGTTTCTGCAACCACTACGAGTGAATGAAATTATTGTGGAGATAGATAATACAATTGCGCGGGATATTGTATTTAATATTTGCACAAAAAGCTTTTTGCTTGAAGGGAACGGATAAAGAATAAGCACTTACATTTAACAAAGCATTCATTACACGATCTGAACCGTCCTTTGTGCTATATCTTAATGCCGATTTCACGTACAAATCCATATTTTCATGGGGGCCAGGTTTATAAAATTACATAAAAAAACAAGGAATTCACACAAGAGACATGTATTGCTTTTATTTTGTGGAAAAACATAGTGTACCTTTAAACCAATGTCATCATCAGACACGTTCTGTTTACTGCTGGATGAAGGCCTCCGTACATCACTGCCACCCCGCATGGTCCCGAGTTTGCCACAATCCATCTCACTCGCGCACATGAGTGAATATCATCGCCCCATCTTTCTTGTGGTTGCCTTCCCGGGCAAGATCCGTCCTCTGGCTGCCACTCCGTCATCAGTCTTGACCATCAACGATCAACCCCTTTGGCAATGTGCACTGCCCAAGCCTACTTTTCTTAAAGGTCACCGATGTCTGATGCGCGCTTCTCTGAGCCATGTTTCGCTTTCTCTCGGTGTAATGTGTGGAATGCATCTCTCTATGGTTATATACGTTCCAGTGCTTGCTCCATTTTTGTAATTGTCCAGGTTTCTGCTCTTTAAGTCACTGCATGCAGTAGTTTATAGTAAATGTTCAACTTTACACTAATCTTATCTATCCTGATTATTTTATCCCGGGCAATTTTAAGCGATTAGTGTTGGCTGTACACCCAGTTGTTTAGTGACATTATTTGTACAGGGGTGTGTGTGTTGGTCTGTAAACGATCATAATTTGGCCAGTAAAACACATTTACATTTTGTTATTCTTTGTAACGTGTTGTAATGTATTATCGCCTTAACAGTCGGTGTGTAAATGACCGCCCAAGACCACATATCCAACGCTTAACTCCACTGTATCATACATCGCCATGAGGCAAGCTGTAAAACCGAGCGGTGAAGCAAGCTTGAGACCACAATGCCATTTGGCTGACGCTGCTCTCTGGGGCACGATATACATTCTCTTGGGGACCACAAAGCAAACAAAACCACTCTAGAGGGCTCAGTGTGCACTCCATTGTAGGAATCGAGTCGGCGTGGGCTTGGCACACCTGGTGTCTGGATGCTCGAAAGCTCCAGCCAAACGCCACTATTATTCCATAGCGCGGAATAAAAATCGAACCCCGAGACCTATTTATTCTCCTTTCGCAGCCATTGTGCGTACCAGTGCGCGCGAGGGGTGCACGGCGGCAATAAAAACCGCGGAGCTTCGGCGGCGCGTGTCAAATTTCAATCGATTCGGCGAAGGTAAACGATCGCGGTCTCTTCCCAGGACGCGAGTGCGGAGCGCGGCGGAGGGCCCCGCGCCGCCCGCCGTCACGCGTCGCTCGCCGCGCCGTCCCTCGCGTAGCGCCAGATCGCCACCGCCCTGTCGTCGCCGCACGACGCCAGCAGGCCCGGCTCGCGGGGGCTCCACGCCACGCAGTTCACGTCCAGCTCGTGCGCTTTGCGCGCACACGCGGCTTGGCGGAACCGAGGGCTTTTGCCGTCACCTTCGGGCACGGCCTCCTCCTCGAACACACGGATGGTGTCGTCTCCGCTGGCCGTCGCTATGGCGCCCGTGAGCTTGCACCTGGGTTTTCCCCCCGTTTGTGTTTTGGGGTCGAAACAGCGAGCATTTAGGTCACAGGGGTGCAGAACGTCCGTTCCAAATACAGCAGGCAAATTTTTAAGTTGATAATTTTGTATGGCCCGCGAATGATGTTATAAATATCCAAATGGCCCTTGGCAGAAAAAAAATTCCCCACCCCTGGTTTAGGTTGAGCACGAACCGCACGTCGGGGTTGCGCGTTTATTTGTACACGGTACGTTCGAATAACTAAGCGAATTAAACATACGTACGCGGCGATGCGACATTTCTCCACCTTTTTTTTAACGTGTAAAAAAAACTTACCAAGAGACATCGTAAATGACTCGCGTGTGATGACCAGAGAGGATGCACACGCACTCCCACGTGGCGCTGGCTGCAACACAAATGCATCCAAACGGAAGAGATTAAAGATAGGACACGAACGAGACGCCGTGCGCGTGGGGAGTCTGCTCGAGTCCCGCGTGCTGCATTACCCCCCGCGCCGGTGGCCGTGCCCTCCTGCCAGATGCGGATGGTTTTGTCGTCGCTGCAGGAGACCAGGCGGCGCCCGGTCGCCTCGAAGTCGATGGCCCACACGGTCGACTCGTGGCCCTCCAGCGTGGCAAAGCTGCTCCAGTCGTCGCCGTCCTCGTGATACAGGCGGATGCTGTTGTCGTAGCTCGCCGACGCCAGCACCTTCCATTGGAGTATGGCAATGGGAACGACCGATTGTATAAATTGCACGGTAAGATCCATCGCGATCCACGGCTCTTTACGCCCAAACTTCGCAAGTGACTGTTAACCCCTTTTTAATGCATGTCAGATACTGTTGCCCGGTTTAAACTGCGGGTAATCCAGGTTGACCCGGATTGACTAGTTCCCCCCCCCCCAACGGTGGGGGTTTTGGAGCAGAAAACGGATCAGCCTCCTCTAGTCGGGAGGGTCTTCAGATCATTATTATCCTGGAACCTCCCCCCCCAGACCCGTTCACCAATGGACACCCTAGCAGGAGGGCTAGACTCCAGGAGGGCTAGCTGTGTGGTTCATTGGAACACTATTGCCGCTGGTCGAATAACAGGTGGATATGTTGTGTACCTGCTTGTTGGGGTGCCAGACAACGTGCTTGACATCCTGGGTGTGTGAGCTGAGAACGCTTGCACATTCGTAATCTTCTTCCTCGTCCACTACCCACGCGCGAAAACGGTGGCGAGGTTCAGCGCACGTACAAGCACTTGTTGGCTAGCAGTTATTACGTGTAAATTATCACCCGATAACATCCATAACTGGGGCCGTGGATTAGTTGCAACGTGAATTGAAATATGAACAATGTTGAAACCGTGTAACTCCATCAGCCGTAAGGCGTGAATGTCAGGTAAATATAAGCTGCTTATGGGTGGCTTATTTGAGTCATGTAACATTTACTGTAACTTATAAACGATTGAAAAATTACTTAAACTTGGTATGCATTAACTATATATATAGCAATGAATATATTTTAACACTTCAACATAATTGTAACACAGACTCTATGGGGAATAACTGCTTTAACTACTTCTTTCCACGGTTTTAATTTCAAATAATATTCTCAAAACGTGCATCACCTAATTTCTTACTTAAATTAATCATATACACTTCAAATCTGCGGCAATAAAAAAAGGTCTACCAATTACACACACAGCGGCACCGATTTAATTACCATTTGCATATGCAAAGATATAATAATTAAATGTGGTCTAATTAAGAGCAGCGTGTGATAATTGAAGCACTAATGACATGATGCATTGTGATGCGCTGTTTGACTAAAGACCCAATTTGTAATTTAATTACACAGAAGTAACTAACAAGCCCCCTGGTTACGGTAATTAGACTGGGACGATGTAACAGTAATTAGCAGTTGCATTTTGGTTGTAAATATTGCTGCAGCATACGGCTTGTGGCAAGTGTCAGCAGAGATCTCCCCGCGCTCATTCATACGGCTCTTTCTGCTGGGCATTTGTCGACGCTGCGCACTGCGTGTGCGCGCGTGCGTACGTGCGTGCGCGCGCGCAGCGTATCTTAGCGTGCGAGAGCCGTCGCCAACAGCTCGCTCGCAAACAAACACGACGACATCAAATTGTCCTCCGTGCTTATCCTCAAACACGCACCAACAGCATCCGAAAACCGATCTCATAACCGATGCGCAGAGCGCGAGGTGATAATTGGGTAAGATAGCTCAAATGTTGAAAGAGAAAAAAAAGAAGCAAAATGGGGCGACGTGAAGAGAAAAAAAAAAATCCTACTTTGTGTAAAAATAAATAAAAATGTATACTTCTAAACCGGATAAGTATCGTGGAAAAATACATACAAGTTTCAATTATCTGATGAAATGCTGGGGAATAAGAAAATAAAAATTCACAGCATGCCTGAGTGCCAACGGTATATTTTGACTCCCAGTGCATCTGGCGTTATTGAAAATAACACTTGGCAAGTGCTTGCCGGTGTCAATGCGAGGGAACGACAGACACCTCCACTACGGGTAGGTGGGTGGTGGGGATAAAGAGGCAGGTGGGTGGAGGTTTGAAAACTGTCAAACTAGGTTGGAGACACTGCAGCACCACTGCAGATCTTCCAGCATCTCCCGATAATCTTCGACGAGAGACACGGCACAACATGTGACATGGAGGACGCATGTGAAGGCCACCCGATCTCACATGTAATGCTGGAGCTATCCACTGCCACGGCGCAGGCATCAGGAGACCTCTCTGGCTTTAGTTATGGGGTCCAGAGGAATGCTGGAATATGGCTAAGCCAATATAGACAAGGAAAGATAAATATCTGGCTTTTGTAAGTCACAGTCCACGGTATTTTGAGACGGGCAAACATATAATGCTTTTGTAATCCCGTAAAGAGCTTGCAAGCTCACTGGGTATTTTTCTGCTGTAATAATAGACATCTAACATCTAACAAACATCTTAAAAGGATGTTATTATTGCCCTATGCAAGCAATAAGGCAGGAGATGTCATTTGTTCACTGCAGACACAACGGAAAGTGCCACCGATTGCAAAAATACCTGGGTCCCCTGGCTCCATCACACACACACTACAGGAAATCCAAGTGAACACCTTTCACTGCTTTTTGTTGGTACTGCTCTGCAAATAATTTGGTATGACACTCTATTTGACTTCGTTTAAAAAAAATGTCTGTTGAAAACACACCACATAGTGGGTGGTCCTCTGTATACACTAATGGTGAAAATATTTCCCAAAAAAATAGCCCTCTGTATATTTTGGGTCTTAAGGTGGGATCTTTGATGGGGACACGTCGTCTGGTCACTAACACTGCCAGAAATGCAGTGCAAACTTTGATAAAATATCTGAAAGACTGTATGGTTCTATAAACTGGTCTGGTATTTAAAAGACATAATTTGCGGCAGAAACACAGACACACATCACTTGACAGTTAAGCAGGTTGGATTAATGCGATTAGACTAAAACGGTCTGTGGTCCATTCAAAGCAGCTCTTTGTGCATTATGCGCTAAATAGAAATGTTACATTCGAGTACTATGCACTTATATTACGGTTTAACTGTACTTCGAATGATTGCTTATACCTGCAATATGAACATTAAAAAAATATACTTTTGAAATACATCACTTAAATGGCATATAAGCAGGCAGCACATGATCAAGTGTGATGTACGCACACACAAAGACAACCGAATGGCGCCACATCTGCCACGATGGCGTAAACGTTTGTGATGAAACTCATATCAGTGACCTGCAAGGGAAGAGGCCTCTGTGGAAATAAACAGAGGCTGATGTAAAAAGATAAAAGGTTTTACCTTATGTATACTGTATACTGGCAAAAAGCTACCTGTAGAAACAGAGGCTACACAAAGCCCAACTGGTGACTTCACGCCAGGTATCTGTATACGTGTCTGCACGATTGTTTTATTTTTTTATATAACTCTGTGCCCGACCTCACACAATGCGCTCGTGTGAACCTCCTAATACAGTACGCGATGGGCACCGAGTGTCATGTTGACACTACTTAAGACGACAAAGTGAGGCTGAAAGCATCGGCTGCTGAGGCTGGGCATACACACCTTCCCAAATCCAGACGCTCTTGTCACGGCTGCACGTGGCCAGCAGGTTCCCTGATGGAGCCCAAGCCACAGCCTTGACTTCATTCTCATGTCCTTCCAGAGTTGCGGTCACCTTAAGGGAACGAAGAACAAATGGTAATCGCTGTAGCGTCAATTCGTGGTCACATTTAAAAGACAAGCTAATTTCTGGAGGTGCTGTGATTTTGTGTGCTTTCAAGTGATTGTTATTTCCAGCTCAAATTAACTACGAGGAGGTGCTCATCTCCTATGTAAAGCACTGAAGAAATGGTGGTAGTTCCTAATTTTTTATCATGGGGGCTACGACTCTATTCGTAAGATGTCCAATGTAGACTTACCCACAAGGTGGCACTCATTTTACCGACTCTGGAAGGATGATGGGTTGTGTCAAACCTGAATCAGGATTAAAACTCGCAACATTCTAATTTTTTTCCTGCACTCACTTGACCGCTGAGCCACCTGGCCAGATTAAAACCAATATATAGAGATATAATCCTCATCTGCTCCTTCCATCATCTCATTAGCGATAATGGGGCCAAACAAATTTCTCGTATAATTCTCTTTATATATCCAGTATTACTGCTTTGTTCAAAACCAATCCTTGTTCTTCTAGGTGTTACCACTGCATATATCTACCTGGTTTTGTGACAGCGCCAATTCCTTATTAAGCCTCATGAAACCACATCCTAATTTTTGAAAAATTTGAACCACCAATTAAATAACGACGCGATTCGTTAAACATGGTGTACTTTTGTGTCCGGTATGTAGACTTCCGTAGGTCCGCATGCTGTCCACACACCTCAAAACCGTCGTCGCGTCGGCTCCACACGCAGGTAGTGGCGTCAAAACTCCCAGAGGCCAAGCGGGTTCCACACGGAGACCAAGCCACCTTGCGCACGGTGCGCTGATGCGCCTCGGCCAGCACTGAGCGGCACACCCAGCCATCACCTACAACACCCACACACAACATAACAGACAATGCACTGGCTGGTAATTGATAGGGTCGGAGGTTTGCTCTTCATTAGCATCCGATAATTAGACGTTGTCATCTTGATCAATTGCATGATGAATATGCGCTATTGGCCAAACTTTGGCTGACTTCATAAATGGGATGCGTTTCTTATACCTGGTTGGGCCACTGCCCTGTGATAAACTTTTAAGATAAATTGAGTGAATGTATAATTTGCCAAGGCAGTTATTTACCAAAGAAGGGTCTAACCATTGTAAAAAAAAAAATGCCATAATTATATACACACGGGAGAAAGGTACTCATTTATTGGACATGAATTCCCAGTTTGATATAATCAATAGCACTTAGGCGCATTAACTTAATTGCTGGCAATTGAACACTGCTGACCAGAACGAAAATGATCCCGCCACATTAAACGCTCTTCGATGGTCACACTACACAGCTACAGGACAACAGGGCATTATTCACCCATGACAATGTGATAACAAATTCACACAATTGCAACGTGTTTAATTAATTGCCCTACCTCTAGGATGCAAATACTGGAAGCAAAGCAAGTGGGTCTTACACTCTCAAAGGTGTTCAGTTTCATTACTTCATGGGTTTTGTTGGACTGACATGATACGTATTTGTAAATTGTGCATATGCTCATTAAGCATGTTGTTTTAATCGGAAATGTTTAAAGTTAATTTTTCTATTTGTCAGATTTTTTTTGGGCGGGGGGTGGGGGCAATACAGCTCACTGACAAATATTTTACATGAGAGATCTGCGAAATAACTAGGAGTGCAAAAATACAATTTTGTTCAAATACTCGTAAATAAAAACATGGTCAAGTTCCTACTTTTTATGACAATGAAGATAGCAAAATAGGTACCATTTTGTGGAATAACGAATTTCCACCATTGGCTCAGATAAAGAGATCAGCACTACCATGCAAATGACCTCTTTAAAAATATGAATAATTATCCTTTAGTAACCCAAAGGCAGGAATAACTATATTCATGGATTTGGAGAATGTCCTATTTTTGAAATACAATTTTGGGGAAAATATCTAAGTAGGATACAGTATAATTAATCCCGTATCAAACACAGGAAAGAAAGATTATTCCACTTAAGTGAATTAAAATTATTGTCATCTGCTACATCCTAATTTGAGTGGGATGATCTTTTACAAACGTAAAGTACATGCATTTTGTTTAATTCTATAGATATTTCTAAACCCTTTTAGTCGAA
>JAZEWU010000012.1:1864786-1878642 GCA_036362915.1 Geotria australis | reverse complement strand
TTGGCACATCCATGGAATCTATATTCATTACAAGAGACACTATTCCAGCAAATTAGTCCCGGGGATTGATTGTATTCAGTGTTAGCATAAAATGCATGTGCCGTGTAGATTATATTAAGCATTGTGCCAAACACTTACAAGTATACTATCCCCATCAGTAGACAAAGTACTGTTACAGTAGTGTGTGTGATGCGCTCCACGAAGAGTGTGACGCTAAGCCGAAAGAAAGCGGGCAAAGCATAGCTCATTTATCAACCCACTTCAAGTAAGCTTGCCACACATCGCTGTTATGGAAGCCGCTTGGGTATACTTCACCACACTGGTCAATGCGGGTTCAAGGGGAGGGGGTGTGCGCAGGACCGTCACTGACAGCCGTGTTAGGGAATCGAACTCGTGTCATAATCTCATGTTGCCAAGTTCGTAGCGCAGTCTGCTCACTATTTATGCTATCCCCTCCTCCCCCTAGCGACAGCGTATGTAGGTACTGTAATTGCACTCAGGCGAACCCAGAGATTTGCAGTAAAGTATAGCACAAATCGCTACGTAAAAGTCCGTTAATTAAAAGCCTAAATGTGCAAATTTACCACCACGTAGACGTTAAGTGGATTGTAGCACTACAGGATCGTGCAATGATCACGTGTGGGTACAAAGGCCCCCATACATCGGCCTCGCCTAGAAGCAGGGGCCAGCAATTGATGCCCGCCCTGCCGAACACACCGCTATCCGACACCGGCGCCCTTACCTTCCCTGCCCCACACTCGCACCGTCTTGTCTCCCCCGCAGCTGGCGATCAGGGCACCGCTAGGGCTCCACGCCACACACCACGCTCTGTCCAGGTGGCCCGTCAGCCTATGCAGCAACTTTAAGCTGCCTTCCATCTGTGCGCCTTGCTTTGTGTCGGCAATGGTAACGTCCATTTGGCAGGGTTGCTACCGTTTGTAGGCCCAATATGGCCGCACTCTTCGTTACGTATGCACAGGGAACACCCCACGACCACCGCCGGGGAAGGCGAACGCAATCCGTCGACATCCGTCGCGGAGGCGCGTTAAATTTATCACAATTTAATGGCTGTTGTGAAGAGGGGAATTTTGTGAGGAGATGCAGCGCGTCATTTGTTGTGTTTTGTGCTTTATGGTTTTGGTTTTTGTCTTCGTCGTCGACGAGATAAAATCACGGAGTGGGTGGATCAGCAATTATGGGAGGCGGGTACCGGCATGCAACGCGACGCGGTGCTAGAACTTTTCATGCACAATATCACTCCACTGCTGGATGAGCCCATACCTTACCGTGTTGGTAAATCTGGATTGGTGGAGGTGGGGGGCAATGCAAATTAACAATGGATTGTGCTGCACTGCCCTCTACTGCCCACAATGCTTGGTCTACTTGGGGGGGCGCCCATACAAGCGTTATTAATCCAGGCTGAAACCTGCTTAGCTTCAGAGGCGTGGACGGGATTGCGCACATTTTAGGTGATTTGGTCATACGTGGAAAATTCTAGAATAATTTAACATGTATTGTGATTAATCTAGATGTTGCGGCATTACAAAAACATACCTAAAAATACTTTCCAAAAAAATAAATCCAGACCATAGAAGTGAAAATGCCTCCATAAATAAGACAGCGCAGAAAAACAGGGCACGCATACCAACCATCCTTCTAGACGTATTATTTTGAGGCTTCTTTATTAAGTTCTTCAATTAGTACCTGTAATTAAATGTGTCACCTGTAAATAATTACAGGTACTGATTTAAAAACTCAATATAGGAGGCTGCAAGTTAGGCTCAAAATAACACGTCTAGAGGGACGATGGTCAATTTGTCGAGCTACGGAGATGATGGAGAGACAACAAAAGAGGAAGCATACCATCAAGGACGTTCACGAGGGAAATGGAGCTAAGAGTAAATCGCTGAAGATGATTAGCCATGGCCTGGAACTGAACTCGGGTCACCTGGATTATAGCAATTTACGCAATCTACTGCACCACCCCTCACATAAAACACGCTGATGAATCCTTTCAGTCCACATTTTATACCCAGAAACTATCTTCGAGTAAAGGTCTCCCGTCTACTGTATTAGGCTTCTTAGCGAACTTTCATCCATGTGCTACAATGGGGAAAATGTACCATGAAGTTGGATTAAAATCCCAGTAAATTTATCGGGAAATCAAACGGTACAGTATGGACGAACTGCCCAGGGCCATAGGAGTGTGGAAAGTTCCACCACTGGATCTGAACTGTAAAGAACAGTCGAATGCCAGCCCACACTGGTTTGGGCAAGAGGCTACTTGGATATTTTTTTTACCAGGGGAAAAATACCTATCATAAAAATTCCCCAGAGCTTAAGGTTCACATAAAATCTACAATTTCAACATGTTGTTAAAGTACATTCTTACACGTACGATGTCATCTATTTGTGTATAACAATATATGATTTAAGATTTCTGCAACTGATATGTAAATGCAAAGCAGTACTACTTGTACATTAATGGGGTGAAACAAGTCAGATCTACAGGAGAATACAAAATATAGAGTACTAACTACAGACAATACACTACAAACATGTCGGAACAAACCTGACAGACAACACAGACTATAGTACAAAGTAGGCAGTGTAAAATAAAGAATTCATAGGTGACAAGTGAACGAGACATAATACAGATAAAAGGTACACACGAAAGATTTACAAAAGATAGACAAGATAAAGAGTGGAGAAAATCATACAAATAATATAAACGAAGCCGTATAAATTACACAAGTAATGCAAATGAGATAGTTGATAACAAGAAGGTAACATTGCCTTTTGGCCAGTGGACCTTCATAGCACGTAAATAACCAGAACAAACACAAATAAATGCTAGAGAAATACATTTACTAACCAAAAAACCCAACACCTTAAAATATATATTTTTTAAATAGGCCCCGTTTTTGGCAATGGCCCTTCTTCACAGCACATGGCGAGACCAGAGAAGTAAAATTTGCTAACCAGGACTAAATTACCCGGGGTGCCCTGTGATCGACTGGCGTCCCATCCTGGGTATAACCCTGCCTTGCAACCCGTGTCTGCCGGGATAGGCTCCGGCTCACCGCGACCCTGTACAAGTGTACATGATTACGGGGTTTGTGACAAATGTATGGAAGTTAGCCTAGCCACCCCACAGCACTATCCCCACCAGGGACCACCCTCCCACTCCATGACCCACCACGGTGAACTTGCTAATGACATACATCTGGCCGAATCTAAACCATCCCGAGAGTTCGTGGAGGGAAAAACCCTCTGATCTGGCCACGGCGGCCGGCAAGCGGCGTCCTATTGCTACATTAGTATCCGCCTTGCATTGAGAGAGGGGGGGTTGGTGGTGGTGGTTGGTGGTGGTGGCGGTAGTGGGTACATTTCGCCAGTCGAGCTCACAACACACACGCGGACACACAGTCAGTCTCACTCACTCGTCCCACACACACACCACTCTCACTCACTGAACGCGTGCACAAAGCCCGTAAGTTGTACACGCTGTACACCCCACCAGCACCACAGTCGTACGAATTATAACACTAGTACCTAAATGCCGCTCGCTGTGTTGTATTTTTTCACTCAGTTGTTCAGCCACGGTTGCAGAACAACACACCTCGCTTGGGCTTTTAATGTTATCGGCAGCAGCGCATCGAGCCGCGAGCGCTGTGTGTAATGTACACGCTGTGTGTGTGCACACGCCACTATAATACCGTGTATTAAATACTGGGAGGGCTGTGCTGTATTGGGGGTCTAGTGTGTGATATCTAACAGCCCCTGTATGATCTGTGTTATTGTGACGATTTCTGGTTGCTGGATTGCTCTCGTTTGTAGAATACCAGTCTACATTGCTCGCTGTCGACGCGTATTTCTTGTGCGCATGCGGTACATGCTCTTTCTGCCAGTACACGTTACAGGGTTAGTGTTGATGTACTGTAGTTACAGTACTGTGTATATTGAATATTACGGCACTACCGTGTTGCCTTATTATTTTAATAATTACACACGAACTTCCTGAGTTGTGTTTTTTACATACTGCATAATATGTTAGCGATGTGTGGCTTTAGTGTTTCTAATGTGCATGGGGTGGTGGTTGTCTTTAAGCCTCTGTACACTGAAAGAATGGCAATCTAAGAGCTTCGTGTTTAACATTATTTGGTGATGTGTTAGCAGCGGTGCGCAATCACAAATTACAATAATCTCAACACAATCGTCAAAAAAACTGTGCCATTTAAAGCAACAAAATATAATCGTGACGTTTCGGGCAACGGGGCCTTCATAGCAGACAATTTGACTTAAGTTTGTACGGCGTTTAGTTTAGGTTCAAGGGCTTCCGGGAAATATTCCCTGTGAAATTAGTCAATTAGTATCCTTATCTGTACATTATTACAGAGTTTTTTTTTTATATGTGTGTGCACGTACACGTGTGTGTGTGTAATCAGTGGAGAGTGTGTAATTGTGGGGAGCGGTGGTGGTCTGCTTAGCGTTGCGCTACGAACCCGGCATCCAGTATTTGATTCCCGCTCACGAACAATATAAGTGACGAATATCTGAACCGGTCCTGGGCCCTCAGATCGACTCAGCCTCAAGTGAGTAATCTAGAGGGGGGGGTGTGTAAACTTCGCTACTAGGGAGACAAAGGCGGGCGGGCGTGGTGGAGGCCGTACCGGCCATTATTGGTGCTGCTGCTGCCTTGTTTCTGTGTAATCAACACGTGATATACAATACTGGGCGGCACGGTGAGTAAGCGCTGGCGCCTGACAGCAAGAGAGGGTCGCGTGTTCGAATCCCGGCTCGGGTGCCTTTCTGCGTGGACTTTCCATGTTCTCCCCGTGTCCGCGTGGGTTTTCGCCGGCTACTCCGGTTTCCTCCCACAGTCCAAATACATGCTGCCGCATAGGTTTAATCGGCCTGCGGACTAAATTGCCCCCGGTGCCCTGTGTCTGCCGGGATAGGCTCTCCGGCTCGCCGCAGCCCTGCGTAGGATTAAGCGGTTTCTCACAATGATCATATACAACATCAGTATAATTTAGATTTTAGAGCCCTCCCCGAGTCTCACGCGTAATCTCGCCGCGAGATTCACCATTTCAGCCCGTTTCCCAACATTCTCACGCTGGCGCGTCCCAAGCTCACGCATTTTACGGAGCAGAGGGGAGTATTGTTAATGTTTAATTTCATGCCGCAGGTAATGTGCTCCCCTCCACCCCCACTCATGCTCGTCTCACGCCGCCAATAATCAACCGCACCACGCAAGGACCCATCTGTGTTTGTCTACCGTGTAGCCTTCCAAAGATAACTGAAACACCTGTATTTGGCGAATAATAATGTTATCGTTTGTCACCAAATAATTTGTGTAATTTTATCATGTGTTATGGTACTCTGCGTCCAAACTCTGTGGCTGTTTTGTTTGTAAATAAGAGAATTGCCATCCAAAACTGTGCTTTTGGGATAGACGTGTCGAGCGTTCTCAGAGAACGCCTGAATCTGCCTCCAACGTGGGAGGCGAAACGTCGTGAAGGATGGAGAGGGAACGCTCTGGAAAGTAATTTTCACACATCGAGCCGTGAAAACCAACATCAGTACGTTTTAAAAAAATACTTCTTTAAATAATTATTTCAAAATATGTTTTATTCATTTAGACCTTAGTTTTTGAGAAAATGGGTGACTCCGTCAATTTGTACTTGTGGCATACATTTTTAATACTCCACAAAGGCTACGTGGAATTGTGTTTTAAAGGTACAGAATTAGTCTACCATGTATGTGGTCTATGGTAGATAAACCTTTGGCAAGCCAGAGGTTGGAGCAAATATTGCTTGAGCCTGGGCATTAACATGGACAGGGAGTCAACCGCACTGACGGTTGGGAGATAGGAGTTCCAGACCTCAGGGACAGTAGAGATAAATAAGCGACCTCCTTATTGGTTGAAGGTTGAGTGCTGTTGTGTATGATTATGTACGCATATGTTATGAATATTTGGTTTGGTGAATTAAAGTTAAAAGGTGCCACATAGCAAAGTTGATATAGTTATATTCGAGCAAGTTAATTCAATGACCTATTGGGTATTTTATATATTTTTTGGGGGGGGGGAGGATTGCATGTCAAGCGTCCTTTTAATTTTTTAGCAGCACAATAATTCATGATGATAAAAAAAAATTCCAAGAATGATTCTCTTCATATTAAGCTTTACAGCAATATTGGTGCACGTAATACGAAATCCCAACTCTGCTTACTCCTTGATCTCCGGTTTTGCCTTGTTATTGGAATGGCACTGAAAACACGCTTGGCTCTAGGCATTCTTGGCTACAATACACAGTACATTTTTTGTTCGTCTCATCCTTTGAAAAATTCCCAGACACCTGCAGATTGCCTGGCACTGCACGTTGCCTCTGTGCACTGCAAGGATGAACGTTTCTGCAAGGGTGTTGTTGGGGATCCTAGAAGACTTAATAAGTTCTGCACATCAAAGCCGTGTGCACCGTGCGTTCCTGTAAATCAAAGTCAGAAGTGTGTCCCTGCTTAATCGAGCATGGGGCCGCACTTATCTCCTTTGGCTGTCCTGAGGTAGTGATGGAAAACACACATTACTATGGCGGGTGCCAAACTGTCCATAAGACTCCTCATGCAAGGTGCGCAATAGGTATGTAGTATGTGTCGGAGCAAGGGACGGTGTTATCGATCACCGTTCCCGAGATGATGTAGGGTTGCGATTTGATTTCAGATTTATATTTTTTACGTGAAGGTGACTATAGCGATCTCTAATGGCCTCAGTAATCATGTCCAGATGTCCAAAGGCTGACCATCGATGTCCAGAGGCTGACCATCGTGCTTCGAAGAATCGCAAAGAAGAAGAAGTAATCATGTACACCCATTACATGCGATATATATGTGAATTGAAAAAAAAAATCGATTTTTACACAACACAAATTGGTGATTATATCATGAGCTTAATATTAGTCGATGAATCGGTGCATTGTCACACGCTTATTCGCTATTGGCCACAACCAAAATAACGGAGACATGCTGCTGAGGATTGTCATTTAGGGATTGTGGTGTGGTTTGGTTTCTTCCATTAGGCCATGATATGTGATGTCAAATTCTCCGGGAAAGTACTGCCATAAGTGACGTACTTAAGGAGTAGGTAACCATTATGTGCGTCTCTGATGACATGATAGGACTCTTTGTAAACCCACAAATGAATGACAGATGAATTGTTAATATCGCTCCTTTGGAATTGCGCGTATTATAATAATAACCGGTAGTGAGAATTTGCTATCGGCTTAAAGCACCACATTGCACAAGTAAAAGATTACGTGGTTTGTTGAGGTCCAGGATTATACATATTATGTGTTTAGAATAAAACTTAAAGCAGTTTAGAACGACAGGCCGATTGTATCCGATAAGTTAAACCAATCAACCTCCCTCCCGGTTGTACATTTTCGAGGCCGAAATGTGATAATTTTGCATTTTGGAGGGTTTTATGTTCTAAAAAATATACGTGGCTATATTTGTGCTAATATGAGTTCTGTAGTCCTTCGTGAATGTCATTGAAATTGACATATGTCACGATTGTCTACACAGTACCCAAGTCCCCAACAACTCGCTGGGGGCTTAGCTATAGGGCGGATATTGTAAAATGTCAGGTATGTGAACGTCTGTACAAAATGACGGTTACTCTGTGCGCACACAATGCACCTGGGCGCTGTGCTGCATTTACGAATAGGATGCCGTGTCGGTACAGTAATGATAATATTCCATTAGGTACCATCGTGCTGCGAAGAATCGCAAATAAGAAGAAGGTACCGCACCGTTTCAACAACACTGAGCCGACGCTTGTGCAACCCTTGCCCATCTTTTGGAAGGGCTCGGACGAGAGTGGCGAGGGGGCGAAGCGGAGACGGTGTGAAATTGTTGCAACTATTTTGGTCGATGGGCTGTGGGCGAGGGCAGTTAATTTTGGCAGCAGTAGGCTGGCCCCGTGTCTCTGGAGGAGTCAGGTGTATTTAAAAAGCCCACGAGTGGATGGCGCGGCCTTGTTAACGACCCTGTTGGTGGACAGCACTCGCCGTGTTTGATAACTCTGTGCTGAGTACTTGAAATGTTCACGACAAAGTAGTTCTCAGTTTGTGGAATTTAAATCCGTGGAACAGGAGAAAAAAAAATGTCTGGTCACTTACGTAACCCTTGAAAACATTAATCCAACACGGTTAATATAAATGTACACTGATTTTGGGCCCATCGACCGAACCTCTTCGTTGCATGTTACCTCTCGGATTCACTAATAGCCGAGTTGGCTTCGAGTGACAGAGCAAAAATTCACGTGGTGAAGATTTGCAGAAGTTACATTATTAATGACTGCAATGAAAAGGGACCTTTATTAGCCTCTCCATTGAGCTTCTAGCCATAACAGTGTTGTATTTAGTGAAATATTTACAAGTACATGTCTACTCAGTAATCTCATCTGCCTATTATAGTGTCTACACGCTTCTGCTTTGTCCGTGAAATATGAATATATAATACTAATTCCTGCCAGTAGTACTTACGGCTGACCTGATTCAGTTTACCATAACAGTCTTCCAGCTGCAGCGGTTAGGAGAAAATCACGTTTGAAATATTACAGAAAACTTCAGACCGCCTCTGGGGGGTAACGGCTTTACAGTTTTGACGCCGTTATATGAACCTTTATAGCATTTCACACATTCGTCCCGTGAAAAGGGCTCGCGTTGATTAATTAGCGGAGAGCAGTTTTATTTATTTGAAGTGCCTGAAAACCGCATAAGAGCATTAGGGGAATCTCTATAACCTGGTGTCAACAATCGTGCGAGACATATGGCGTTTTCGCCACCCCCGTGCGAGCGAGGTTTTTTATGAGAATAATCCCAGCTCCATCCCTGTAGTCACAACCATTAGCCATGCCCTGCGCCCGTAGAGAATTGGAACACAACCTCGTCTGCTGGGGCTGTTCCCCTGCGCCGCCCACCCCTAATTTTCCCGCGAGTTGCCGATGATTCAGTTGGTGTTGAGACTCCCTCGTCTCCTCTCTGCCAATCATCTTGCCAGTTTCACGACCTTTCAGTGTATTCGGAGCAGCCTTTATCATTTATTTTTTTGTTGTGTTTTTTATTAGTTCTTTTTTCTGTCGTTGTTGACATGCCGTTCTCTCCGCGGCCCTTGTGCAGCGCTTTGTGACCCCCGGGTGAAAGGCGATATATAAAATGCTATTATTATTAATATTATAAAATACTATTATTATATTATTATCTTAACGAGGATACACTGGCAATATACTGCGATACACTTTGACATTGGTGAAATCCGCTCCATCCTAGGATTGCTACCTGTCCTGGTTTTCCCAGGGTCATAATCATATATTTAATGTAGCCGTCCTGTGAAATCTGTAAGCCTTCCCAGGGACATTAAAAGCCCTGGATTTTTGTCAGTTGTGTAATAATACACCACTCAAGACAAAGCAGTTATATATAATTCTTCCCTTAAACGGTATTACGAGATATTCTTCATCCCGTGATATGTCACTGGGATTTAGTGTAGCTCGGAGGTGGCAACCCTACTCCAACCTAATCGCCCTCGCGGCCCACGGCTCAGTCAATTTTATATAAGCTGGAAGGAACATTTGAGCTATGTAGCTATTTTTAACAGTTGTCCAGGGGGAAGCAGGTTCCAGCATCTCGGGGCACCGTGGGTAATTTGGTCAGGACGCTTAACCTCGGCAGCAGCATGTCGTTGGACTGCGGAAGGAAACAGGATTACCCGGCAAAAAATCTACGCGCACCCAGGGAGAACGTGCAAAATCCGCACAGAAAGATACCCGAGCGGGGATTCGAACCCAGGTTTTTTTTGGCTGGCGAGGCAGCAGCTCTACTCACCGCGCGGCACCGTGGCCCTGTCCCACCTGCCCCACGGTTGCCCCCAGACTGTCGGGCCCCGTCCAGACTGCCCCTGAATCCCCGGCGCGCCACCGAGCCCTCGCAGCATGCCGTGTGTGCATGAAAAACACAAGCCGACACTGTGAAATCATTTTGACTGGCCTTTGATAGTCTGTCAGGGCGGCAGACACTGGGGGCTTTGTGTGCCGCCTGATGTCACTCCTGAATTATTTACACTGTGGGACGCAAATGGGAGAAGGGGTGTGTGTGTGCTAAGGGGTGTCTCGGGGAGCTGCGGGGGAGGAGGAGGTAGTTGTGGGGGTTCAGGAGGAGGGCGGTTTGGGGATGGGGAGAGAAAATGTGTGTGTGTGTGGGGGCGGCGGTGGTTGTGGTGGGTAGTGGGTGATTGCAGACTGTACCAAAACAACCGTGCAGTGTCTGGCTGAAATATGCGCCTAGTTTAGAATGCTCGGAAACACCGGGAGCGTGTGGTCATGCGTTCAGGTCAGAACCTGCTCCGTACGGAATTATGGCTTCACTGGATTTGATTTTATTTTGCTTTGAAGTCCTGGCTCATTGAATATAATTGGCCGACGCGTTTCGTGCAGTTTTGAGTGTGCGTTATTGTGTGTATTTCGCATTACCGCGTCGGTTACACGATGTTAATGCGCAGCTTCCAGGTTTTCCCATGTAATAGAGACATTTGTCTCTGAATGAGCTGTCACCTGTTACTAAACGTTTTCCATCGTTCATGGGATTTAGTCGTTCACAGCCCGGGTGCGGCACCACACGCCTGCTACGTCGCGCCCTTAAGAGGGCAAGGATTCGTATATCGCAAAGATGCGAAACGTACAAATTCGCTGGGCTGCAAGGATGCCAGGAGATGGCAGCATATAAATTATAATGAATACATCCGTGTGTAGCTTGCAGTGTTACTTCCTCATACTTGTGGGTTTCTTCCAAAATTTGACAACCATCAACAGTAGTCAAGTGTAGGGTCATGGGTAGGCTTCTGGTTTAGCCCAACATAGGGGGAGCGAGTGACCCTACTTTCCACGAGGATCAATTCCTCTGTGATCCTGAGAAATAGGCCCTGTTGTGGCCCTGCCTGGGGTTTACAGGGTCGTTCTAGTGAGGTTCTGTTTGTGAGTTTAGGTCATGTGAAGGTGTGTAATTGAAGTGCACCCGTCGATATACCGGAGCAAACGAATGAGCACATGCATCACTTACCTCAAAAGATGGCACCGACGTTTCGCTGGCATTACAGCCAAGATCATCAGGGAGAAGACAGAAATTCGCGCGAACTCAAGTGAGATTTGTGCTCATTCGTTTGCTCCGGTATATCGACGGGTGCACTTCACTTACACACCTTCACATGACCTAAACTCACAAACAGAACCTCACTATGAATAACATTGGTCATGAAAGCCTTCGAGTTAATTTTAGGGTCGTCCTAGTTTGTAGGCCACGATGCCAACTATCAGGTGGACGAATCCCAGTCCTCCTGAAATATATAATCTTGGGGGACTCGGTGAAGCTTTGTTGCATTATTACTACAGTATTCATTTTCTCTCTTATGGGCATGTCCTAATTGTGTTATTTACCCAGGGCGGATTGCTTGTTTTGATGGCATGGTGGTTTTGGGACCCAGTGTCCATGTAGCTGTAGGCAACACTTTCATCATCCAGCGGCCAGCTGGCTTTGTCTCAATGCAGTATTAATATTGAGAACACCCCGTAAATGTTTTTGATTTGATGCAGCTCGTGCTGTCGCTTTTGCTCGTCTCGGTGACGGGCTGAACAAAGCCCGGCTCATTCCACGCTCGGTGCTGTGCCTCACTCTGCGCGTGCACGGGAAACACCCGTTCACGTTCTTGATTCCGTGCGCGCAGTTGTCTTGCGTGGTTTTCCACCGAAAATGTCTTGCCATTTTTCTGTTAATTGGCCGATGCCTCCAATTGACCGTTTCACCTTTCTGCAGGCATCCCCATGGATTAATGGTGCGAGTGCTGGAACACCACTGTACCTGCTGGCCAGCGGTGTAGCTAGCGAGTGTGCAGGCGGTGCAACTGCACCGGGCTCCCAGGAGGCTGGAGGGGGGCGCTACGCCAACCACGCTTGGGCCGCTGCTGTCAGCGTGACTACTTCATACTCTATGTGTATCCAGTGAGGGCTTTGCGTGTATTCCAATGCGTCCCAGTGGTGTCCATTCAATAGCTACGTTGTTTATTTAACGCCAGGTGAGAATTAGCCTATCAAGACACAATACCGCTTTGTGAGGACATCTGGTGTATCACAAGGCTAACGGCGATATTAATATTAATTCTCATATTAATTTGTATTATAACAGCGGATATGTTAATCACGAGTGAACACGGAACGCAAATTAGAGAGCAGCAAAAAAGGCTGGTAGGGTAATTATGGATGCACGCTGCATGGCATAGTCCGCTCGCGGGCTCATTCAAAATAAAATATTAAGGTGCCGCGTTGGCAACGGTACACGAGTACAAATCAAAACAAGATTCAACGCATTTGTCGTTACCACTGCATTATATATGTTTAACAGAAATCTGTGCGTGAGGGTTAACGTTTTGGGCAGTTGCCCTTCATTTAACCGTTTTAAATGTTTAACCATTTTAACTAGCTTGTATTATTTGTTTATTTTGTTACGTAAGTGCAATGCTGTGTGTAAATTGTAATGAGTTGTTTTTGTTTGCTTAATTTGTTATTTGTATACGCTTTATTTATTTTAGTAAATTTGCGGGTTTGTCGGGTCACAAGAATCCCGCTTGCAGACCATGCAAGCTCACTGGGTATTTTTCTGCTGTAATAATAAACATCTATCTATCTTCTTCAGGGCAGATAGTGAGCAGATAGGCTGACTGAAGTACAATATATTTTACACTGTGATTCCCTAAATCATTCTTAATCAAGTGAACATGTTACTACAAAACAGTCCGATGAGAGTGAGCAGTAACCGAGATCTTTTCAAATATACATTTCTAAATCAATAAATGTTCAACTCTATCTCATTCCCCGTCTCCCTCCGTGTTTGTCTTTAAGGAAGTGACGGCCATCTTAGGGGACGCTGGTAGATTTTTGCCGCTCTTAAGATTGCCTGTTTCACGACCTTTTAGTGTATTCGAAGCAGCCTTAATCATTTAATTTGTGTTGCTTTGTTTTTTTTGTCGTTGTTGACATGCCGTTCTCTCCTCGGCCCTTGTGCAGCGCTTTGTGACCCTCGGGTGAAAGGCGCTCTATGAAATGCTATTATTATTATGATTATTATCCGTAACGTTCTACAATATTTCCGCACTCCAATATAAGCTAAGGGTTTGGGCCTTTGTGTCGTCCCCCCCCCACCCCAGCATCACACGTACGCTGATGCACAAAAAAGATCCCCCGTATAGCCTCAACAGACTGTTGAGGCAAGTGCCGTTAGCCAACACCTATGAAGGTCGACACGGCACACGAGGGGGTGGGTGACCAGCACCACGCCCGGCCGCTTTTGTCTCCCTAGTGGCGATGTTTACACACCGCACTAGGTACTCATTTGAGGCCGAGTCGACCTAGGGGAGGCCCAGGACCGGTTCAGAAAATCGTCACCGGTGTTGGCCGTGAGCGGGATTCGAACTCGGGTCATAGCCTTTATTTCGTAGCCCAGCGTGCTAACAACCACTGGGCTAGCGCTCCCCACGCTGACGCCACACACACACACACACAACACGCGCACTGACGCACGGAGGAGCGCAGCAGCAGAACAGTGCCCAAAGACAAAGAGATGCTTGGCCTGCAGCCACACGCCATTTGTGGTTGTAAAGAGCCGGTGCTGTGTTTGTGGCATGGGTCGGGTAGGGGTGGGGAGAGAGACCCCCCACTTTAGTTGGCAAGCCGATCCTTTGTTTGCCAAGCTATCTGCACAGCCAAGGAAGACGAAAAAAACCCCAATGCCCCCCCGATTCTGGTTGCC
>JAZEWU010000012.1:1842331-1861872 GCA_036362915.1 Geotria australis | reverse complement strand
GCACTTGCCCAGACAGTCCGTTAATGGCTATTTGGGGGTATCTTCGTCTTCATATTTGTCGAGCTGTGGAGTGTGTTGTGCAATTAAAATAGATGAATGAATAAGTCATAGGTTTGGCAAGGCAAAAAAGGAGTTTTACAGCTAAAGAGTGGTTTTGTACATTTTGCCAAATTGACAAACTAATTACTATAACCCTTTTAGCTGCCGTGATCAATTTGTCATGGAAGTAAGTATTAAATGCGTGCAGATGAACATATTTTATTTTATTTTATAAATAATTAACATTACAGTACAAGCTTGTACACACTATATTGCATTTGTTTTTAATACTCTCTAGTAGTGATAAGTACTTACATGTTTTTCTTAATAAAAAATATACTCTGGTAGGGACGAGTTTTTGATTAAAAAAACGAATTTGAATTTTCAGATTTTTATGGACAATTTCAGATCTGATTACATTACGTGCTATTTACAATAGCACCTAACAGTAGTGACGTCAACCAATGTCATGCGACACAATTTTTGGCAGAAAAATATCTGAAACGAAGCCATACTCGTGACGTAATTTTTACTTTCCAGATCGAGGCCCTTTTTTTTAATCATGTGATATTTCGTATCTAGGTTTGATTTTCAAATTCTTTTCGGATTAATTAAAGCATTCGGAAAATCCATACGGTGGTGATGCTGTCTTGGCAGTGGCGCACAATCGCAATTAACAAAAAACACTAATTCACGCCTTTGTCGCTTCTCTCCAGATGTAAGGATTAATCTTCCAATGTGTTCTGTTGATAATTTAGGCAACAGCATCTCACCTATTCTCATCCCTTTTCCAACATGCAAAAAAACCTGAACACGTTCAGTAATAACTGCCTTAAAATAAAAATAATCTAATTGGATACTACGTAATGTTTTGTTGCACATGAGTCATGAAAATCACGTGCTTTAAAAAGGGTTTTTTGTCCGAAACGTCATCTATTACAGTTTAAAGTCACAGTTTTATCGGCAAATCTTTTGAGTTTTAGGTAGAAGCTTATGTGCAGGAGACCTACTTATTGTCGCATTGCGAGACCAGTTGGGGGGGGGTGGCAGTAGCTTTGGGAGGCCTTCCTCCAGCAGTGGACAGATCATAGCTGTTGATGATAATGCACACGTGTACGTGTGATGTGTAATTGCATTACATGAACTGTACAGTCAACAACAAATCTCATAAAATCTCTTATCTGAGGCGCTACCTTAATCCTGTTCTCCGCAGTCATTCATGGCTAATGCAAGGACAATTCCTCTCATCTGCAACTTTGTTACGAGAGAAATGACAAACTAGCATGCTTCAATATATCAATAGTTGTTTTGCTGATTGTAACAATACGGCCAGGTATAACATTCATATCACGATCGCATTTCGCTGCGGCTAACTTGACGGCCCCGCGTAGTCGTCTCAAGGCGCAATCCCGCAGCTTCACATATCCAGCCCTGAATGTCCAGGTCAGACCCACCACCAAACCGGATTTTACAATACATCCCACCCAAGGCCCGGGCCCCATCCACTCGCGGCTTCCTCCCTTGCTGTAGCACGCGGCTGAACCCCCACATCCCTCCCTAACCCCACGCCTCCTCGACAGCTATCGGCGCTCGCCAGAGAGCGGCAGGGGGGAAGGTGCGGTGCCTGAACTCGGCTGTGAAGGCTGCGGTGGCCTTATCTCCTCGGAGCCGGCACTCGCTTTTACCAACGGCCGCCCTTCCGCATGGCGTCCGATTCGTCGATCCGAGGATCCGGGCCAGAGAAAGAGCACCCAATGCCCCACCCGCCCTCCTCCGCGATCGACGGCTCGTTTCCCCGCTAGCGCGCCGGGGTGGCCAATCTTTGGCCCGCAGGCCCGATGTGGCCCGTGACTTCATTTCATCCATCCCGTCGCCACACAAGTGCCACCACTTCGAAACGCCCTTCGAATGATATCTATCAGCCACTACAAGCATCCGAGCCAGCACTCGTCACGTTCTAGAGGGCAATTTTTTTGACCTGCCAGAAAAAAAATATTATTTTGCAATCTTTTTTTTTGTCTTAGCTAGTTTTCTGCTGTATTTATAATGCTTGGTGTCCAGCGATGCACTGATTCGCATTGATTCTTACGGTCATGATATATGCGTCGAAATCGTGACGGCAGATTTTGCACGGTTTATGAAAATTATACGCAAATGGTATGGGGAATCCTTACATTCGGGCTAATGGAGCACACGCAACATTGTGACCAGTTCATTGAATTGTTGTTGGATGGAGGTAATAATCGTTACGTAGGAATTAACCACACTTTTCAGTGCAGGATGCTCCTGAAAATTAGTTTAGAAACTCTGTGAGGCCCCCTCTTATATAAACGACACCATAATTGTAAATTTGAAATTACGTTAAGAATGTAATTGGTTGTATTGGACACAATTGACAGTTTGGTCTCTCGATTAATCAAGTGTATCCTTGTTTTTTTAGTGTGAATCGCCCGAGCGTGTTGGGGTGGTCACGTCGCCTGGCGTTCACCACCTGTTGTCGAGGTTCGTAGTCCGAATGCGGCATACCGTCCTGCTTCGACGTGCCGTGTGCTGCACAGTGAAGGTTAAAGGTCGCCCGACGACATAAGTTGGCCACCGTGTGTGCTGGCGTCGCACTCCAAACTTTAAACCGTTCACGAATCCTCCCGCAACTCACTGGATTTGCGATTACGCGCAGCAACATCGCTCCCTACCGCCAGACTATATCCGTCCGTGATACATAGTGCCTCCGTAATAGTCCTGCACCGTTAATAACGGTGCGAATACCAAACGTGTCTGGTTGTTACAGCGGAAAATAAACAAATTCACGATTTTGCGGATTATTGGCACTTTCAGGCTGTTCCCGTGATCCCAAGTTTAAAAAAAATATTTTAACGTCAACTCGTATGGCAGATTTTTGCCGTTTCGGTCTGAGAAAATATCATAACCTCATTATTTTCAGATCAGTGGATGTGCTCGGCTAATTCCTCCTGTAATCCGCGGCGCATCGCGCCGGCACGAACATTTCTTCGTCAGATTACGAGTCTAACACGGCCCGCGTTGATCCCCCCATATCAACACGGATTGTCGGATTTCTGCTGCATTATTATATTCGCACGGCTGAGAAACATCTGAGCTCAGCAACAGAAGCACGGCGGACATTGACAGAGGGGATGATGAACCGGCACATAAATCACAATCGTGCGCCCGGGTGCACGGTTCTGGCGTTCCTAACAAGCATATTTGTTATATTTTTTGCAGGTTTTTCACTTATTTTTCTGAATCCCTCTCGTGCGCGCCGTACGCAAGCGAGGAATCTGGGCATATTGTAATGGAGCCGGGGATGCGACTGTAAGCCGTTCTTGTTTACAGTGAGGGCCGTGTAATACACGCGGTGTATCGTGTACGTAAATAATTCACATGAATCAATGAACCGCTCTTTGTAAGGCCACCGGTGTCTCGGTAGGCTACTTTAAAGCATTACTGTACTGATGAAGTGGAAAAGAACTCGTTGATAAATCCAAGAAAGGCGTTCATCACCCCCAACGCCGGTTTGTTGCCTCGTAGCAGTTTGGCAGCCGGCAATCACCCTCATCACTTTCCTGTCCAAAGATACGAAGACAAAGATGCCCCCAAATGGCCTTTAACTAACTGTTGGGGCAAGTGCCGTTAGTTAGCACCTATTAAGCCTGGCACGGCACATGGTGGGGGGGGGGGAGAGTAGCCAGAACCCACACACGGCCGTCTTTTTCTCCCCCAATGCTGAGGTTTTACACCAGGCGGGTACTGTGCTCATTTAAGGCTGAGTCGACTTGGGGGATTCCCAGAACCAGTTCAGATTTGTGTCAAGGACGTCGGCTGTGAGTGGGATTCTAATATGGAGGATCTTTGCTGATTTCTTTAGTGGGATGTGTGCATGTGGCGTGTGTGTAGATGTGGGTTGGCGGTGTGACTGTGCGTGCGCCTGACTGTTCGGAGGTGTGCGTGCATGTGGATATCTTGGGGCGAGCGGTCGCCCAGTGGTTAGCGCGCTGGGCCACAAACCAGGCGACCCGAGTTCGAATCCCGCTCACGGCCAACACCAGTGACGGTTTTCGGAACCGGCCCTGGGCCTCCCCTAGGTCGACTCAGCCTCAAACGAGTACCTGGTGGGATGTGTAAACATCGCCACTAGGGAGACAAAGGCGGCCGGGCGGGGTTCTGGTCACCCACCCCCTCGTGTGCCGTGTCGACTGTCATAGGTGCTCGCTAACGGCACTCGCCCCTACAGTCTGTGTTAATGCTACACGGGGGATCTTTGGCTTTGTCTTGTGTGCGTGTGTTCGGATGTGGTTGGTGGTGTGAGTGTGGCCGCGTTTGGCGCTGTGCGTGCGTGCGTGTGGTTGGTGGTGTGCGTGCGTGCGTGCGGACGCGTTTGGCTGGCGGTGTGTGTGTGTGTGCGCACGTAAATGTGTTCGGAGCGGGGTGGTGGTGCCGGCGGCGGGCCCGCTGGGAGGGGAGTAGCGGGGGGGGGGTGGCAAGTGTGTGTGACTCGTGAGTAGCGGTGCATGGCTACCGGCCTATCGGCCCATGTGCAGCTGGTGCCGTGGTTTTCCTGCCCCGTGCTCCTCGCGTTTTCGGGTCCCCTCCGAAAAGCTCGCCTCGCGGGCTCGTCACTCCGTTAATCGGTGCGGTCGGGGAGAGCACCGAAATCGCGCTCCTTCTCCCAGCGACGGCACCCAGGACCGGGCGGCTGGCCGTGTCACCGTCTCTGCTTCAGGACGAAGGGCAGGTCACCTGTGCGGCACCGCCACACGGACCATCGCCGAGTTTGTTTCGTAATTTTTTTAAAATTTAAATTCCGTTACGGGTTTGACGTTTCAACCCGGTTGCCCAGCGATGGATGAAGAAGCACCCAAGCCAGGTGTGACGGATGAGCGTTCGGGTGTGAGTGCGCGGTGGCGACTGGGAGAAGGGAGCGGGAGGCATCCTCTCATGTGTGTGTCGTGGGTTTATACGGGCTCGCTGTAAGCCGGATATTTACGGCTCGGCAGCAGTTTTGATGGCTGTATTGACAGGCCTGTCGGGCACCCGGTGGTTTACGGTTACAGGCACTTTGTGTGCTGCCAGTCGCCAATGGAACAAAAACATTTCCTTGTAACCTTACTCTTCTCTGTCGCTGTAAGCTCAGCGCCGTGTTGACTGTGACTCTAAAACACCCAGTGGCTCTTCTTGACAACAGGTGGCAGGTAGGCGGGCCACCGCCGGGGGCCAGCGCTAGTCCGATCAGAAGACGGACAGAATTTTTGAAAGTAGCCCGATGTTCCCGTTATAATAATAATAATAGCATTTATAGAGCGCTTTTCACCCGACGGTCACAAAGCGCTGCACAGGGCTGCGGAGAGAACGACACGTCAACAACGACAGAGAACGGAAAATCAGCAACAAATTATTTTTTTAGGGTTTTTTTTTTAATAAAATAAGTCTCGTCAAAAATGTACGCTCGCCTCTTATGAGGTCCTTTTTAAATGTGTGCTTCTCTCGTATGTTTGTGACAGCCGAATTGGCATCACATACGCGCTTTAGTTGTCTTTAAAAAAAAAAGGGCTTAAATGGCTTGAGACCATTTCTGTCGGATTGATTTGGGTGCCGCGTGGCGACCGGTGGAGAGACATCTTTATTTGTGAACGCGTGATTTCGCCCGTGGTCGGTTGCTGCGAGCTGAACGGTATCTGGGGCAGTGAATATTTTAAACGGTTATATTTGTTGAGTGCTTTTATTGTATCGCTACAGTAGATAGAAGGCGCACCGTTTGCCCTTTGAAACCTTTGTCGCTATCTGGCGCGGGCCTCTCTCATAGGTTAGCTCAGCCTAAAAATAAATACCTGTTGTGGCCACGTGTCAACACTTGGCTTTCACCGCACATTCACACTTTGTGGGGGCGGCAGCGTTGGGACCTCAATATTTACTCGCCAACAGCTCTTGTCCTGAATGGAGTGACCAGGTTTACGAGGTTTTTATTTTCTTCCGCGGTACGAGTGTGTGTGTGTGTGACTGGGTGGAGCGGTGCAAAGTGTGGCTTCTGCAACCGTCCTGCAATCCCATTAACCCGGGTGACAGTTCCTGGCCCTCGAAGCACACCTGCGGCAATTGGCATCTGAGCCTGGCTCGGACAGGGCGCTAGATTGACTCGTCATAAAAGTCAGTTTCACAGCGTGATCTGGACCCGCGGCAGACCGCCGCGTCGACACGAGCGATGGGGGGGCGGCGTGCGAGATTTTGCCGCTCACCAACCGCGGTGGGGTTGGTGAGGATTAGCCAGGGGTGAATAATAATAATTTTAATAATAGCATTTTATAAAGTAACGCGCACATATTCATTCAATGTCAAAGGTAGTCATTCGACGGGAGAACGACTCGGAGGCGTGGCGAGGAAAGCGCAGAGAGTCGGAGGAGGCAGCCAGGCGGTTTGCCGGCGCCATATTGCCACACACTGCTTCCTATATATTATGATGTTATCGGCCAACTGATTAATGAGTGTTTTTTTTAAGTTGTGGGAGGAAACCAGAGAACCCGGAGGAAACCCACGCAGAACAGGGGGTCAAGAACACACAAACTCCTTACCGGTGCAGTCTTATCCCACCTTTACCGTACTAACTGCTTCGGCCACTTTCGTACGGGGGGCACACCGTACCGCGACTGTACTGGCTTACTTTAACCTCTTTGCTTAACGGAAGTCACGGCAGCAGCTGCTGCCAGTGCCGACGCTTTCTCGTCCTCCTTATCGGGGTCGCGCGAGCACCTCCTAGCACGCAACCCACTCGCGGCACCCACCCGCCCGCGACCACCGAGCTCCATCCAACGCTGTCTCCCCCTCGCAGACGCTTCCTGCCCGTTTCCTCGCCGTGTCGACCTCCACCCCAGCCCGCCCGCTCGCACGCCCGGCCGGCACACCACCCCCCCCCACACACACCTCGGCGGCGCGCGCTATCGCCGCAGCGAGCCTGTTTCCTCTCACTGGCTGCGGACGTGAGGCACGCGCCGCGTCGGGAAACACGTGGCCCCTGTGAAGTGGGTCGCGCCACGCGGGCGATAGCGGCCCGCCGGTGTAAACATTGACCCCACCCCTCCGTCGAATAACAGCAGAACCGAAGTTGATGTCGCAGCTCTCGGATTGGTTGTACCGCGTGTTGTTCCGGGCACGGTTCAGGAAATGAGTTGCAACTGATGGACGCTCCCAGCACCCTGGAGCGGAACTTTGGAGACATCGTGCCGAAATGGACCTGGTACAAACCCGAAAATCGAGCAGAAACGCGAAAGCCCGCGCAGTAATGCTGCTGCTATTACGACTACGACGGGCTCCTATCACAATTATTTTCATAGAGGAAATGTTATAATTGATGATTGCTCTACAATGTTCTATTGACATTAACGTGTGAATGCCATCTTAATGGTATTTGTATTTTGCTATACGTTCGTACTATTTCTATACCCGTGAAAATAAACGCTTTGGTTATTCCGGTCATATCTTTTTTCCGGATTGAAGGTGAAAAATCGCGAATTAACCTCCGGTGAAAATTTCCTTGCGTGGTCACTCCCAGGTCAAAGCGGGGAGGTCACATTTGCTACAAATTATTTATTAATGATCGTCGCGGTACTATGCGGCGGGCCGGTAGAGTGCCAAGTTCAAACCGACTGAGTCAGGCTCCGCGCCTCCGAATCAACGGGTGGAACCGCGCCCGGAGAATATGCGCGCGTTACAACTATATAATGTTATATTATTAAGTGCAGCAAAATCAATGATTGTGTCGCACTACCTGCTCGCTGCCTTCAGCTCTCACTGCCCAGCATCGTGAGGCACGGTCGAATAACCGCGACGGTGGCCGCACGGCGTCGGCAGGGCCCTCGTTTCGGCGCAACGTTGACCGGACGCGTGGCGCTCGCTTCACGCGGACGAACAGCCACTAACTGCTGGTGCGGGTCAGCGGTGCCGTGCCAAGATGTTGGCTCTCGCTCTCTGTCTTCCGATCTGCGTCTGCTCGGGAACATCTGTTCCCTCCTTGCTCGTTGTAGAATTATTATCTTTTTTTTATCCGCCGTCTTGACGTCCTACAATTTATCGCTATTGCTTGACTCCTCGGTTAATCTGTCTTGATGTCGTTGACATGCCGTTCTCTCCACAGCCTCGTTCGGCGCTTTGTGACCGTCGGGTGAAACGGCGCTCTATAAATGCCATTATTATTATAACCTCGCCTCGCCGCCCGTGCTCCATTTCTCTCCTCCTGTAGTCCCGGCGACGCCGCCCATCACGCCCGCCGTTCCTCCGTCTCCTCCTCCGACGTCGGGCAAGACACCCCTCTCGGCGGCCTTGGCGGCGCCCTCGTCCAGGCCTTGTAGCGCCGCTCCCGTCGCGCCCGGCGGCGCCACCGGAGACACGGCGGCGCCCGTGTCCCTCGCGAACCCCGGGATTCCCGGGGGGAGCGGCGGCGGCGGCGGCGGAGGCCTGTTGTGCGGGCCGTGCGGGCCGTGCGGACCGGGCATCATGCTGGAGCGGGAGCTGGCGTACGAGCGCACGTACGTACTCGCGCGCGCACGCACGCAATTTCGAATTCGATTCTTCGGAGCGTAATGGTTATAAGGAGGTGACGGCCATCTTGGGGGACGCTGGCAGATTTTTTCCGCTCTTAAGATTGCCAGTTTCACGACCTTTCAGTGTATTCGAAGCGGCCTTAATAATTGTTTTTGTTGCTTTGGTTTTTATTAGTTGTTTTTCTTTTCCTGTCGTTGTGCAGCGCTTTGTGACCCTCGGGTGAAAGGCGCTCTATAAAATTGCGTACTAGACTCCAGACCTATCCACCAAGTTCGACTCCTAGCAGGCATGCCGGATTCCAGACCTGAGCAAGTGCCCTGAGTTTCCATTATAGGGGCTTTTTTCCTCCAGAAAATCCTGGCATCGGTTGTGGCAATTGTGTGGCCGTGCCAGTCACGGGGGCCCTTCGGGACTGGTTTGTTTGCGTTTAGCGTCGGGCCGGCCTGCCTTGCCCACCGTGCCGCGGCACTTAGCTTAAAAGACGGGGACGTTAGCAGAGCGCGTTTTAAACAAAAAAAAAAGTAAATTGCTTAATCCTGTAACGTGTGCCGCACGCTGATTTATGGAACGAAGCGTAAACCACTTAATAATTGTCTAAACAGGCCTGCTCCATTATTCTTCCTAAGTGTATACTTAGTTTTGTTTATTAATATTTATACTTTCTGTGCTTAATTCACTATCATTTATTTCTGCCGTCATGCGGTATACAGACAGCGATACTATTCATGTCTGGCTGTTATTGTTGTCGTTGTTATTCATTACGGTGTTTATTATTGCTGATTCCCTGCGGGGCGTCCCACTCTCTAAACGGTCTCTATGCGAGCCTCGTGTTTCAACGCCAATCCCGAGGAATCCGAAGGGTGACTAGTTCCGGGACGCGGTTTGAAAACGCGTCCGAGTTTGCGTACCTACGGCAGTCGATGGAGACGGCAAGGGATACAAATTATTATTTTGGAAAACTGAAATTAATAATCAAAGCCGGTGCTGTTGTTGGAGAACTTAAACTAATTGTGAAAAGCAGGGACCAATGTGCCTGATGTAATAATAATAATTTTACATTTATAACGCGCACATATTAATTCAATGTCGAAGGTACTCATTCGACGAGAGAACGATTCGGAGGCGCGAGGAAAGCGCAGAGAGGCGGAGGAGGCAGCCAGGCGGTTTGCCGGCGCCATATTGCCACACACTGCTTCCTATATATTATAATGTTATCGGCCAAATGATTGATGAGTGTTTTACTTCTTGTGCAATTGCTGCTTCAGTGTATGGATTGCTAAAACGGACACGGACAAATAAAACGGAACACAGGCTGAGAAGCGCGTAGAAGCATGGCACCGAAGAGACGGGAGAGTAACGCACTGACCAGAAAACGTTACACACGTTAGAGACGGGACACATCGCTCGGAGGGAGGTTGGCGAATAGTCGACATCAGGCGCGTCGCAGCCGCGGGTGTTGCAGGAAAAAATGGGGGGGGATAGAATCATGTTTCTGTGAAAGTGCGGGTGTCGCAACATATGATATGAGACTACCTCAGGAAAAAGTGGGGGGGATGCAATGATGTTTCTGTGAAAGTGCGGGTGTCGCAACACCCGCAACACCCGCGGCTGTGACGCGCCTGGTCGACATTAATGATGGAGCGACAGTCGAAAGAGGAAACGCACCTGAGAGGGCGTGCGCTGAGGAAGGAGATGGAGCGATGAACTCGGCTCGTGTGCAGAAACTCCACAACGACTTTAGGGGGCCCTCATCCAGCAGTGGATAGCTCACGGCTCCCACTAACGGTGATGACGAACATCGTTGCCCGCGAGTCGGCCGATGTGAGCCGCCGACAATCCCCAGTCGAAAATCCCGAATTCGAAAAAATTAGGCGCGATGATTAATTCAGAAATAAAAACGCCGCAGTTGCCGGTCGGGGGGCGGGGCGGGGGTTGGGGGGGGGGAATGACGTCGCTGCAAATGAGATGTGACAGACATCTCCGTGGGTCTTCTCCAGCACGGATAAAAGTTTGAAAATGAAATTAAATGCCGTAATTTGACACTTAAATAACACGGCCTGGTGGTGAGACCAGATGGCGCGTGCCACTGAAGTGAATTCCTCGAGGGCGCAATTGTGCCCGTGCTCCGAGCCACCGGCGCACGCCTCTCTCTCCCCCCCCCCCCCCCCCCCCCCCCCNNCGGTCTGGGAGCTCATCCGCCGAGGCTCTGTGGGCGATCACATCAGTTCCCGTGCCGGCGTTCGCTCGCTGGATTACTACATCTCGGGGTCGTGAGAGGTAGTCCCAGCTTAGAGGAAACCTTCATCCAGCGTCAATCTAACACGGAAGCGCGATTCCTTGCTTTGCAACAAACGTACCGAGCTAACCAACAAGAACAAGACGCTGCGTAAATGCAGCGGCGCCGACCGCCTGCAGGAAACACGCCGCCACTCTTGGGTCACACAGGTGCGGGGCAGACGGCTGCAGGTGTTTACATTTTCTTTGCATTCTTCTCGGCGTGCGTTTGAAGGCTTTCCGAGGTAGCGCCACCACCACCACCACCAGCACCGGTAGCCTCGCAGTTGTAACATCCGTACCCTCATTCGGGGTGACGGGTTTACTCTCCTCACCGCGACCCTGTACAGGATTAAGCGGTTTCTGAAAATGGATGGATGGATGGGTTTACTCTCCTCTTGCCGCTCTCTGCACGCTGTCCGCCTGTCTGTCCGAGCCTCGCATCGGGAGAACTTCGACGTTCGGCTGCCCCGCTTACAAGAGAGACATCCACGGCTCTCCCTATCCAGCAAGCTCACAATGTAGATGCGATCGCGGGAATGTTAATGCTAAAGTTAACTGGGCCGGCCGGCCGCTCGGTGGTAATTCAATCCGACCCCTCCCAAACCCAGTCTGTGTTTTTTTTTTGCAGCGGAGGGATTAGAGCGATTTTTCGGTCCAGCGATCCACAAAAGCGGCGGGGGGCAAAATGTGGAGATGTGATAAGCGAGGAGGAGATGCCGCGGACTTGCGGTTGGATTAGGGACGCGCCCCTGTGATGTGTGCGGGCGGTCTGTTTCCCGGTGGGTGCACGCGTGTGTGTGTACTTGCCCCTACAGTCTGTTAAGGCTATATAGGGGATCTTTGTTGTTGTCTGTTAAGGCTCTACGGAGGATCTTTGTCTTTGGGGAGCGGCGGTGGCCCAGTGGTTAGCGCGCTGGGCTACAAATCTGGCGACCCGAGTTCGAATCCCGCTCACGGCCAACACCGGTGACGATTTTCCCGAACCTGTCCTGGGCCCTCCCCTGGGTCGACTCGGCCTCAAATGAGTACCTAGTGCGGTGTGTAAACATTGCCACTAGGGAGACAAAGGCAGCCGGGCGTGGTGCTGGTCACCCACCCCGCTCGTGTGCCGTGTCGACCTGCATAGGCTGCTCGCTAACGGCACTTGCCCGTACAGTATGTTAAGGCTATACGGGGAGGTCTTTGTTGTTGTGCGGGCTCCACGGGGGCCGCACGACCCGCATAAAGAAACGAAATGCAGCTGTGGGCGGGAGGGCGCGCGGGAGACAGCGACAACCGCCGTTTGCCGCCAAGGCGGCGGTGATGCCACCACGGCGCCTGTGCCAGACCCAGGTGCACCTTCAGGCCACGTGAAGCGTCGAAGGTCCCACTAACAAGAGGTCACGTGACAAACCCATGCACCATGGTCTGGCTGACTGACTGAGATGACTTGGCCGAGGCCCTTAACTGTACTCCCCTACCGTGCCAACTTGCTGAGTTTTATCCGCCCGGCGCTCTTGCGCCTGTTGTTGTTGGTGGAGGGCGACTGCCTCCGACTGCGCAGTAAGCATCGATGGCCCTCCTTTCTCTACGAAACATGGACCCCCCCCCTGTCAGTGGCGTGCAGAGGTTTGGTGATGCCCGGGGCCAACTCTGACTCCTTGATTGTATGCCCCCAAGACTCAAGTATAGGGGCCTAGTACTGAGAAATGTGAGAAGGGAAGACAATTTTGGGAACTATCATTCATTCATAAAATGAGTTGTAAGGCAGTACTATAACGTGTCGACGGTCGTCGACAGGGCACATTGGACGATGAACAGGTTCGCTACTCCGGACTCGCTTATTAAAACACGGATCCACATTCACACCAGCTTGTGGGACTGTTTAATATCACTCTTTGACTTCTTCTTCTTCTTTGCGATTCTTCGAAGCAGCACGATGGTCAGCCTCTGGACATCGTTGTCTTTCAGCTCCTGGGCCTCGAAGTGTTTGGTAGAATTCGCAGGCAATGCCAAGTACTACCTGACAGGGATCGCGACTCCTTTGACTGGATGCCGTCGCCCTCTCTAGCCCCCCTTTCCGCACGCCACTGCCCCCCTGTAAACGCAACACGTGGTGACCGGCGGAGCGAGTGTGCGCTTGGCCGGAGCGCGCGGGGACGCGGGGCGCCGAGTGACGCGAGCCGCACAATGCTGCCCGTGTTGCTTTATCGCCTCCCAGCACCTTATCGGCTTTCGATCTTCGTGCGCGCGGCTGCACGATGGATGGCCTCTGCTGGGCCTGCGTACGTGCTCGCTCGCTCGGGTCTTCGGCGCCAAGCCGTGCGATTTCAGTACGGGGGTTTGTTTCATAATAATAAATAATAGCGTAGAAAATGCGAGGTTTTACCCTATTCCGGCAATAAGAAAACAGTGTTAAGATCTTAAAACACTAAGTGGACGCCTTTTTCCAAAGGCTCCAGTTTGCAGGTAGCCACATATGCTTGTGGAAAAACCATGCAAATGAATGCTATGATAACAACAATAGCATTTATAGAGCGCCGTTCACCCAAGGGTCGCAAAGCGCTGCATAAGAGAAGGGCACGTCAACATCAACACAGATTAACTGAGAGTCAAGTAATATCGATAAATTATAGGACATATGACATAAAGACAGCAGAAAAAATACGATTAATTCTCCAACAAGCAAGGAGGGAACAGATGTTCCCGAGCAGACACTGCCACCTCACAGCAAGAAGGTCCCCGGGTTCGAATCCCGGCTCGGCTCGGGGGGCCTTTCTGTGTGGAGTTTGCATGTTCTCCCCCGTGTCCGCGTGGGTTTTTGCCGCCGGGCACTCCGGTTTCCTCCCACCGTCCAAAGACACGCTGCCAGGTTAATTGGCCTAACTGAGTAAATTTCCCCAGGCGCCCTGCGATGGACTGGCGTTCCATCCTGTGTGTTCCACTGCCTTGCGCCCTGTGTCTGCCGGGATAGGCTCCGGCGCACTGCGACCCTGTACAGGATTAAGCGGTTTCTGAAAACGGATGGATGGATGGGGTTGTTGCTTCTCTCTGTCCTCTCTGTGTGGCCGATGGCAGCGTCACCGGAGCTCGTGTTGGAACGTGCTGGAATTCACAACGTGGGCTTGAAAGGAGGAGTAATTGCAAGTGGTTTTGAGCGGCACGGCCTCAGAGGTTCGGGCTGCGTGCCTGGTCAGAGTTCAGGTGTTTGTGTGATGTCGACATCTGTTCCCGGGCTTGCACTCCCCCCGCAGCTCTTGAATCATGCCAGCCTGGATTTAGAGGAGGAGGAGGGTGATGAGAGCTGCCCTTCCCAGCCACTTGTAAACATTGAAGGGTCGGCGGCAGCAGCAGCAGCACCGCCAGTAGCCATAATCCTGTTACTGAAAACAGAGATGCCATCCGCAGAAAATCAAACACCGTTTTTGGAGACGACGCCGGAATGCGTCCGTTGGGGGGGTGGGAAAAGGGCCAGGAAGCAGCAGCAACTTGAGCAACCTTCCATCTTTAGCGATTGCTTGTTGTCTTTAGTCTCACGTTACCACTTCAGTAATCACAGCTTGGCAGTGGCTTGACGGTCGCCTGCCTAAACAGACACCAAACCTCACTTGTTGCCCTGGATCTTGAAATTCTGCCCCGGCTCTTGCGTGACTTGTGTACATCGAAAGCGCTGGTGCGCGGGACAGCGAGAGGCAGGTCTAGCAAGAGGTGGTTGGTCACAAGCGGCGAGCCAGGATGGTGAGGGCACCGCGGAGATGGAGCAGAGATGAGCAGCAACAACAGAGGACCAGAAAAACAATAAGCTGTGGTAACATCTGCGCCTCACAGCAAGAAGGCCCCGGGTTCGAATCTCGGCTCGGGCGCTTTTCTGTGTGGAGTTTGTGTGTTCTCCCCCTGTTCTGCGTGGGTTTCCTCCGGGTTCTCCGTTTTCCTCCCACAACTTAAAAAAAACCACTCGTTAATTATTTGGCCGATAACATCATAATATATAGGAAGCAGTGTCTAATGGCAATATGGCGCCGGGGACACCGCCTGGCTGCCTCCTCCGCCTCTCCGTGCTTTCCTCGCTACGCCTCCGAGTCGTTCCCTCGTCGAATGAGTACCTTCAACAGTGAATGAATATGTGCGCGCTATAAATGTAAAATTATCAAATTATTATTAAGACGTTTTCGCTTCTTCAATCCCGTATGTCGTTGGCCGTGCGCTCTCCCCAAATCCGCCAGTGGTGAGCGGAACACAGCAAATTGCAACGGGGAGGTATCGGGGTGTGTGTTGGGAGGTGGCGGGCCGGTCGGCGGGGGAGTTGCTCGCAGGCTGTGCACGGCTGTAATGTGAGGCCATCTACTGGCGGGGTGCGGACACGGCCCCCCGTGGAAGCCGGCGGTGCTGCTGTTGCTCTAAGACCAAGGATTCTTAACATTTTGCACCCCAGGGCCCACTTTGGGTGTGGGCTCCGCGGACCACTAGGTGGTGCTCGCGGCCCGCTGATGGGTCGCCACCCACCGGTTGAGAACGGCGGCGCTAGAGTCGAAACACTGGCGCTGAGAAGCGCTTGGGTGCCCCCCCCCCGGGTTTGGCACACAGAGGACTCGTTGCTCGAGTTTCTGTCATATATTTTTCGATGTGTTGTCTAGAGCTGCCTGCTGGTTAGCTGGGAGGGGTCTGTCGGCCTGGGTTCGGATCCCGACCATGGCTCATGTCGGTGCCGAGTAATTAATGAATTGCTTTTCTCAGCCCCTCCCCCATCGCATAATGGCTTGGTTTAAAATAAGCACTCGGCGTGTTACGTATAACATCTACACTGGGGAGACAAAGGCGGCCGAGCGCGGTGATGATCACATCACCCCATCAAGCACTGTAAGGTTTTAATCGGTGCTTGCGAACAGAAATTTCGTCAACAGACCGTGTGTCTCGACGGAACGAGTGCACAATTTTCTTGCCTTGTGTGCCGGCTTCCAACGCGCTCGTTCACAGCACTTGCCCTCGACGGTTTGTTGGGAGCCTACCTGGGGGACCTTTGACATTGGTGGTGATGGGTTCGGACGCACTGCTGTGCTCGGAGCTTCAGCCGTTGTTGCGGAAGAGGCGCCGTGTGGTTGTGATAGGGGCCCCTTGTCAGGGGGGTAGGAGCGGTCGCTGAAGGCCCCAGAGATGCAGCGACCCGGGTGGCCCAGAAGGGGGCGAGGGGGCCAACCGAGGTCGTTCACCAGCAGCCTGGCCGATAGGGTTACCACCTATCAATTTTTTTGCACTCTTCCGTCTTAACGTTGATTATGTTTAGTTGTCCAGAAGCTAACCATCTTGCTTCGAAGAATCGCAAAGAAGAAGCCTTAAATATGCTTTAGTTTTTTTTTCACTCTCGCAATGCACAGCCTTAATTTTCTATGGTTATTTTGAACAAGAAAAAAATGTGTGCAATGCGATTATTATTCATAGTAAAGCTCTGTTTAAGGGTTTAGGTCATGTGAAAAAATATATGTAAGTGTTGTATACCCGTCGATATGTTGGAGAATCAAGCGGGCACAAACAGCACTTGCCTCCAAAGATGTTACCGACGTTTCGCTGGAACTTACATCTAGCGTCTTCAGGGTTTGTTTAGGTCACATGACCTAAACCCTTAAACAGAGCTTTACTATGGATAACACTGGTCATGAAAGCCTTCGAGTTAAATTCGCGATTATTATTATTTTGGACTATTTGATTAGAAAAATGCGTGCAATGCGATGTGGAAATGTTTTTTGGTTGGTTGATTTAAATGTTGGTTGTTTATGAATCTTGCATATATTTTAATTACTGTCAGCAACTTGCATGTTTGTGGTGTCGCAGGAGTCCCGTAAAGAGCTTGCAAGCTCACTGGGTATTTTTCTGCTGTAATAATAAACATCTATCTATCTTTCCGAGTTTTCCCAGGATTGTCCGCTTTTTGAGAAGGCAAGCTGTCATGGGAAATCTGTACGTTTTCAAGGACCAAGTCATCCTTCAAAGTCTTGGGTTTTTTTTTTTTACCAGTTACACAGGGTACAGTCCTCACTCTCTTAGTCCCTACCCCCCACGATACGTCCCGGATTTTCTGTGCCTCCGAGGTGGCAACCTTACCTGCCGAGTGTCAGCTGGGGTTGTCTGCCGCCAAAGGTGTCCGGCCACCTCCTCTTAGCCCGTGGGAGACTACGACGGGAGGATGATCCCGTCTGTTTCATCTCTCCAAAAACTTTTATTGATTATCTATGACAGTGGGCGGCACGGGGGCAGGGTGAATAGCGCAGCCGCCTCACAGCAAGACGTTCCCTGGTTCGAATCCCAGCCTTTCCATGTGGAGTTTGCATGTTCTTCCCGTATCTGCGTAGATTTTTGCCGGGCACTCCGGTTTCCTCCCACAGGCCAAAGACATGCTGCTGCATAGGTTATTTGGCCTGTGGACTAAATTGCCCCCCGTGCCCTGCGATCGACTGGTATCCCATCCTGGGTATAGCACTGCCTTGCGCCCTGTGTCTGCCAGGATAGGCTCCGGCTCACCGCGACCCTGCACAGGATTAAGCTGTTTTTGACAATGGTTGGATGGATCTATGGCAGTTGATGGAAATTACCGTGGGAGTTGCTTTCCACATCTGTTCTTTCGAAGTACCCGTGTCAAGCATCGAGCTGTGAAAACCTACATTTAGAAATTAACGTTTGATTATTTTTTGCTCTTATTGAAATGTGTTTTAAAACCTCGGTTGGCAATAAATCAGGTGGCTTATTGTTGTCAATTTTGCAATATGCTCATTAACACGGGGGTTTAGGTGATTGTGTTTTTTTGTCAGGATTTGTTAATACATCGTCACGATTTGGCAGTCGTGTTTCTGTTCGAGTGTCATTGCTTGTACCGTCATTGTTGTGCATGGGTAGCATTTGCACCTCCAACGCATCAATTGTGATTTGAAAAAATATATAATCCATCCAGCCATTATTAGAAATCCGCTTAATCCTGTACAGGGTCGCGGTGATCTGGAGCCTATTCCGGCAGATACAGGGCGCAAGGCAGGGCTATACCTAGAACGGGACGCCAAAATATATAATCGTTTTTAAAAATATAGGAGGAGGGAGGACGAACTCTTGACACGGCTTTTAAAATCTTAGCCCACCTCGCTTTTGTTGGCCGACACTCCGTGAGGAGCGTCTCTTTCCGTAGCTGGGTCCGAACGACCGAGCGTGGCAAGAGCGAGGAGGCATGTACTAATAATAATTTTACATTTATAACGCGCACATATTCTTTCGCTGTCGAAGGTACTCGGTCGACAAGAGAACGACTCAAGAGACGCGAGGAAAGCGCAGAGAGGCAGCCAGGCGGTGTTGCAGGCGCCATATTGCCACACACTGCTTCCTATATATTATGATGTTATCGGCCAAATAATTAACGAGCGTTTTTTTCTTAAGTTGTGGGAGGAAACCGGAGAGCCCGGAGGAAAACCACGCAGAACAGGGGGGGAGAAGAACACACAAACTCCACACAGAAAGGCGGTGGATCGAACCTGCTCGGGGCGAGACCATTCTTTCTGTGAGGCGCAGACGTTACCACTGGATTCTAAGGAGGGCAGCCGCCGATGGATTCTGCATGGGGGCGGATGGATGTCTTTCTGAGCTCTCCCCCTCTCTCTCTATGTCGCAACGTCGCTAGTCCGGTTTGGCACGTTTCCTCCTCCTCCTCGGCGTTTGATGTCGCTCCTTCCCGAGTCCCCGAGCTGGCTTAATGAGCTCGATTCTCGGCTCGCGCTACTCGCACCGCCACACGCGTGTCTTATTTCCTTTATATCATTTCTCCGTGTCTGTGTGTGTGTGTTTGTTTATTTATCGATATTTATTTATTTACATTCACAACCACCTTCACCCAGCTTCCCACTCCCACCCCCCCCACCCCAACCCACCTCGCCCCTCGTGCAGGTGCTCCTGTGTGTAGCACAGTGGTTAGCGCGCTGGGCTACAAACCCAGCGACTCGAGTTTGAATCCCGCTCACGGCCAACACCGGTGACGATTTTGCCGAACCGGTCCTGGATCTCCCCTAGGTCGACTCAGCAGTCTGAAACGAGTTACCTAGTGCGGTGTGTAAACATTGCCGCTAGGGAGATACAGGCGGCCGGGCGTGGTGCTGGTCACCCACCCCCTCATGTGCCGTGTCGACCTTCATAGGTGCTCGCTAACGGCACTTGCTCCTACTGTCTGTTAAGGCTCACCTGGGGATCTTTGTCTTTGTGTCTTGGCTCAGAGGGAACCGCATGATACTTTTTGAGTTATTGGTGGCATTGCGCGTGAGAATTATTCGCCTGGCAGACCCCAGTGAGCTGCGCGCGTGTGTGTGTGTGTGGGGTACGCGGGGAGCGATAGTGCAGCGGTTAGCGCGCTATCCGCCGCACTCCGTTCGCCAACTCGCACTGACCAGCGTGGTGAAGTATGGCCAAACAATCCCACCATGACTGATAACGGGCACAGGGGAGGGCCTTTACCCCCGCAGCGGATCGACAAGGAGGCTGCAACTCCTTATTAATATTACAGAAACGAATACAGCGTGACGATCCCGTGATGTTTAATTTTACCGCCGCCTCCGAGCTTTTTGCGAAGATTAAAACGGGCCACCGGGCTACATTCTCACCCAACTTAAACATTTCGAAACACTTTTTTTTTCTCCTCTCTCTCTCTCTATAAAGAACAGCGTGTTAAACAAAAC
>JAZEWU010000012.1:1827304-1839714 GCA_036362915.1 Geotria australis | reverse complement strand
CCGTCGCAGGGTGTCCTGAGTGTGCGCCCGAGTCCACGGCTAAACCGCGGGCTGCAGCTCGCAATTAACAGTGATCCAGCTCCCCCGCCCCCACGCCACACAATTACCGCCCCGCGCTGGACGCTGTCGCGGAAATCCGTCAAAGCTAATGATCGCTAATGCTAATGGCCCCGATTCTTTATCTGCCCGAGTAACGTTAGCGACGTGCGTGGAGGGGTCTAGTCTCGGTAAAGGGGTCGTGTCGGTGTCGCGACCGCGAGGGCTGTCCGCCTGTCGGGAGGCAAGAAAACCGAAACGCAAGAGGAGAGGGTGAAAAATAATGATAATAATAATATTAGAAAAAATGAGCAAACTGCGTGAGCGCTCGCACCGCGCGGCTGCTGTTTCCCGGCAACCCCGCGAAAATAACCTCGGGGAGAGAAGTGGGTGACACGTGGACGGAGCCGTTGTGGTGGTGGGTGCGCGGGCAGAGGGGGTGTGCGCGGGCAGAGGGGGTGTGCGCGGAAGGAGGGTGTGCGCGGGGCAAGGGCGTACGCGTGTCGAGCGTGCAGGGTGTGTAGGGTGAGGGTGTGCGTGGGAGAAGGGTGTTCATGGGGTGACGGTGTGTGCGTCGAGGGTGGGAGTGTGCATGGGGTTAAGGGCGTGTGGTGAGTGTGTGTGTGTGGGTTGAACGGTTGTGGCGGGGTGAGTGGCCTGCGGATCAGGGGTGCGCGGGGGTGTGCTCTGGCGAACCGAGCCTGGCGCGAGGGTACGAGCCGGGTGTGCGGAGTGACTGCGTGTTTGACGATGGTGAGTGGCGTGCGCGCCCCTCGCTCGCTCGCTCCCTCTTCTCGCCACCCAGATGTCTTGACGCCGCGCGCGTCCGCTCGAGTCCGTTGGGCTTCAGCTCCACCAACGCCTCTAACGATCTTGCCATCATTGCCCCCGCCGCAGCCGCCGCCGCCGTATCATTATCATTGTTAATTGCTCAAAATGATGCAGATTATTATCACCGTTAAGTCTAGCAGTCACGGAAAGTGCAAGTAAATCACAGCAGCTCGCGGGGACAGAGGATGTGTCGTCTCCGGGGACACTAACCTGGATAAATAAAGGATTTATCGCGGATTAAAAAAAAAAAATTGCGAAGATGACGGGCCTGCCGATCAAGACTCGCCTCTGCATTGTTCTAGTCGCGGTTGGCGGCTTTTGTTGCGGCGGTTATTGCCGTGTGATTAACTAAATTGTTATTCTACAAAGACGGGCGAAACTGAAAGGCAGACATTTCATTTATATTCCATGCAAAGCGGCGGCGTGGGGGTCACGGGCTATTACAGGGCGGAACGATAGTTTGCCTCTTAAAAGTGTTAACGTGAACGTCATATATATGACGTAAATAGCACGTTACGCTAAATTACTATGGATGTAAGATCATTAATTTCGTGCAAGTCAGGTCTGTAATATACGCGCGGCGCGGTTACGTTAAAGTAATGTTTTCTGTATGTAGTTTTAAAGAGCGGAGAGTACCGCGAAAAAAAACGTAAAATTTCAAATATGTGGGTTTCTCCCTTTATTTTTTTATACCGGTTTGCCTGTGACAATTTGTTTCATCCAAAAGGGAATTATAAATTAAGCATTGTTGGCATTATGGCTTTTTACAAACTCCATCGCCTTTGTACGTTTTGTTCAGCTTAGCCTTTCCGTAGAGAGATTTCCTGTGCTCTGGCGTAGCGCGACTGAGTACGTTTTGCTCGTGAAAACATGTGGCATTAATTTATGCCGGCTTTACCGTCGCTGGGAAGCTGCTGCCACGGTTGTAATGGTTAACACACCGGACTCGCAAACCGAGAGATCGCCGCTTCGATGCAACCTCCCGGCGCGCCGGCTGAATTCGCGGTGCGGGTTTCTTTAACGCCGGCACTTTCTCTGTCCAGTCTGCGGTACGGATGTGTTCGCCAAGGTTAGTCGATAGGCAGGTAGCGTGCGATGGGTTAAAGTGTGAGGACTTTCACCTTTTACTGAGACGGCTGGCCAGTGTGGAGAAGTAGGACAAATACCGCCTAGTGAGGCCCTCTGGCGGATATTTTTCCGCCAGCAGGGGCCGTGAGTAAAGATATTGTCGGTCTGTACCTTTACCGTTTCCCGACTTGACGGGCCGCACAGTTCGGTGGCTGCGTGTGTACGCCTGTTGTTTCTCATTGGAGGAAACGGGGACCGGTTGAACCCGCTCTGTTCCGTGGCATTTGCATGACCCTCGCTGCCCCGGAGAAGGCAAATCAGATTCAAATTTCGGCCTCTCGGAGAGGAGAGCGGAGAGAGAGTGGCGGGGGAGCTCGGTACGCGTTATTTTGTGCTTTGCGGTCGCACCGCGGGCAAGGGCGCCCGCAGCCAGGCCCCGTCTAACCTGCGCGGCCCGTGTCGAGCTCTTCGGGCCGATGGCAAAGAAAAGCCAGATTTCTTATTGGGCGAAAACCCCCGAGAGATGGCTGTTGGGAACGGTTTAACGCGTTCGTAGGCACTGCCCTTTTGCACCCGGCAAAACTATTTCACGCTTATTTATATTTCAGCGAAAACTTTGCTCTTTCGCCGGTCACCTTGTGAGCGCGAGCGGGACCTCTCTGCCCGAGCACTTACACACCGGGTCGCGTGCACGCGCACCGGCAGTGCGGCAGGGCAGCCAGGGGTCAGCGGAGGCGGCCCTCGTTTGTCTGCCCCCCAGAATGCAATTCTGTCAAAATATTTCGCTTCGATGCCGCGCGAACGCCGCCAGATTCGCGCGGCGACGAGCCGGCGGGCGGTCTGGCCGAGGGGCCTGCGGACATCTGCGATCCGGAGGCGGAAGCGTCGTGAGCGGCGGTCTCGTCGGGCTTGCGTCACCCTGCGATTGTGGCGATGGGTCACGGTGGTGGCGGTGCAGGTGGCGGTGGGCGGTGGTTGCGTTGGCGATGCTGGTGATGGTAGTGTCGGTGGTAGCGGCGGTGGTGGTGGTTAAGGGTTAGGGGGGCGGTGGCCCAGTGGTTAGCGCGCTGGGCTACAAACATGGCGACCCGAGTTCGAATCCCACTCACGGCCAACACCGGTGACGATTTCCTCAACCGATCCTGGGCCTCCTCCCCTAGGTGGACTCAGCCTCAAATTAGTTACTTTCGTGCGGTGTGTAACCGTCGCCACTAGGGAGACAAAGGCGGCCGGACGCGGTGCTCGTCACCCAACCTCCTCGGGTGCCGTTTCAACCTTCATAGGTGCTCCCTCACGGCAGCACTTTACACTACAGTCTGCTAAGGCTATACGGGGGATGTTTGTCTTTATCTTCGGTGGTGCCCGGTGATGGGAGCGGCGACGCCGGTGGGTAGCGGCGGTGGCGGTGTCGATGGGGGGTGCACAGGAGTCGCTTTGTTTACGGCTGGCGGGCGCGCCCGGGCTTCTGTACCAACTGGCTCGTGTCGCGCCGAGGGCCCCCCGTGCGCTGCTTTCGGCAGACGGAGGGGAGGGATGGGGTGGCGCGCGTGGGCGGGCCGGCCGGCCGGCGCGGAGGGAGGGGGGCACGTGGCGACCTGCGTGTCGCCTCGACGGACGAGCTGCATTGAAGGCTTCCCAATGCCGAGCCGATCCCGGAAACATTGGGTTAAAAGAGGGAAACCTTTTGTCGCTGCTCCAACCTGGGCGAGCTGATGAGGGCGAGGCGAGCGAACTCGAGGGGCGTACGTGCGGCGGCTTTTTTTTTTGCTTTCCGTCTCGACGATCCGTTTGGCATAATTCGGTTGCAGCGTATGCTATTGAAAGCCGTCTTAATCTACGGTTGGATTAGAGCCGCGTATGAGGGAACGCGAGGGTTACCCGTGGTCATACCGTGAAACCTAATGCCTTCCGAACAAATTGAGAGTGCTTCAGCGGTGGCGGCGACCGAACAGGGCCGCGACAGGTTTCGCATCTCCGGAAAAAAACGGAGACGGCGCTCCGGGACGTTACCTGCGGCACGTTGCGTGCCCGGCGCCTCGAGCGCTGCTGCGGACAGGGGGTCGCCGGAACGGAAGGGCTCGATATTTGGCGCAAAATCGCAAGGCGCTGGAAACGAACTCTCGCCTCGATGCGCGCGCGCGTGCGCCCGTCTCGCACCGCGTATGCTAATGCCCGGGACATCAAACCCAACGGAGCCAAAAAGGAAGCAGAAGCTGCTGCTGCGGTTTTGGCAGAGGCTTTTACGCGAATGTTTTTTTTCTTCACAAACCCACTGGCGGCTTTGTTTACAAAACGGCCGTAAAACATTCGGCGGAGACAAGATTTGGAGCGCGATATCGACTCTCATCAAAATAAGAAGACGGGGCATTCTAAAGTGCTCTTGTAGGGCGCGTGTTGTGCTGATTAACGGTCGTCCCCCCCGCCTTTCTCGAGCCGCGTGCTTGTTGCCCCTGGTTGTGGCGGACACGAGTGCGCCGTACACCGAGAGACCGATTCACCGCAGGGGTTACGTTTTAACCACAGTTTTCGGGTTGTGCCGCGCGTGCCGTTCGGCACGACGACCGACGGTTCGGCTCCGCGTGCTGACGATGCCCGACGTTTCACTCGTCACGTGTGGCCTGAAAACGCACCGGACGGTTGTTACGGCCCAACCGTGCAACCTTTACTCCCGTGGAATTACTCCCGTAGTTTGTGTTTTCTTCGTGGTTTCTCCGCTCAGAAACTTCAATAATCGCGTGCGGCCGTGCAGTTAATGGCGTCTCACCTGGGGAGCCCTAGGAACCGTGGGCCAAATTCTGGCGCGGTAATTAAGCCGGCGGCGATCGCAGACGGCGGATTAAAGTCTCTGAACCAATCCGATCGTCGTGATTTTGATCAGTTGGATTGCAGACCAGAGCCGAGCATCGCGGATCTCCCTCCATCTCACCGAATGTTAATTCTTTCGCCCGGCCAGAGACTTAATTATCCAAATGTCTGCCGCTGTCCTTGCGTCGCAGATGGAGTGGGTTTGGCCGTGCGGGTAAGTCGACGGGGTGGAGATCAGGGGGTGACTGAGAGCTCGGGTTTGGAATGCATATGATTCGACGCGTGACGGCTCCTCTCTCGCACAACCGTGCGTTATTAAACAGTAGCGGCCTGTAATCGATATCGTATTTTGTTTTATATTGTCTGCGGTTGTAAATAGTCGGTGCATAAAAGCGCCGCGATATAAAACACTGCGGACCACTCTTAAATCTTTAAACACATCCCTATCATCACGCGTGTGCGTGGGGAGCGGTAGCCCAGTGGTTAGCGCGCTGGGCTACAAATCTGGCGACCCGAGTTCGAATCCCGCTCACGGCCAACGCCAGTGAAGATTTTCTGAACCGGTCCCTGGTCCTCCCCGAGGGCGACTCAGCCTCAAATGAGTACCTAGCGCGACGTGTAAACATCACAGCTAGGGAGATACAGGCGGCCGGGCGTGGTGCTGGTCACCCACCCCCTCGTGTGCCGTGTCGACCTTCATAGGTGCTTGCTAACGGCACTTGCCCCTACAGTCTGTTAAGGCTACACGGGGGATCTTTGTCTTTTTGCGTGTGTACGCGGCACGTACGCGGGCGCAGCTGTAAGCGCGCACACCCACACACGTCTCCGACCTGGGCCGCTGTAAATAATTTTTCCCTGTGAGACGAGTGTGAATATGTTGGCAGGGGCTCATTTGCATTTCCTCCAGTCACACAGCTCATTCGTCGACACTTGCAGACCTCGATAAGCGCGGTGATGTACACCCCCCTCGCTCTCACCTCGCCGTGCCCTCTTAAATGGTCCCCGTTTTTTTTATTATTAGTTTGTTTTACATCCCCGAGTGATAAAAACCCGTAGGTGTAACGATAAATCGATCCGTCAATTAATTCCGATTCTTAACTGTTAAGCGCGCGATACCCTTGCATCGGGTGTGCGAGAATCTGCGTTTTTAAATTTTAACGTACGGATATTTTTAATGTTCTGGTTTGCACGTGACCCCTGCAGCGGTTCGCGGCTGATTGCACATCCACCGCGATTTTTTTGGGGGGAAGAAAAAAAAGTCAACCTTCCGTAGAAGAATGCCAACGAATCGTGATAATCCACCGAATCTCCGGGAAAGCCGGGTGGCGGTGTGCGCGTGTGCCCAACTGCGTTTGGAGCGGTAGCCCAGTGGTCAACGCACCGGGCTACGAATTCGGCGACCCGAGTTCGAATCCAGCTCACGGCCAACACCGGTGACGATTTTTTTAACCGGTCCTGGGAACTCCCCTAGGTCGACTTAGCCTCAAATGAGTACCTAGTGCGGTGTGTAAACATCGCCACTCGGGAGACAAAGGCTGCCGGGCGTGGTGCTGGTCATCCACCCGCCTCGTGTGTGCCGTGTCGACCTTCATAGATGCTACTCTCTAAGGGCACCTGCCCGCCGTTTACAGTCTGTTAAAGCTATACGGGTGATATTTGTCTTTGTCTTGGAGCGGTGACAGCCTCTCCCCTTAATTTGCGAGAAATAAAATCTGCGAATTCGCAGCCGACGGGAACCGCGCCATTCGTTAAAAGACTCGAGGAGTTCCTGACACTTCGAGTAACTGCCGGCGCGTCGCCCGCGAAGCAAGATGTTGTTCCTCGTGAGCGCGCGCTAATTCCGAGCGCTCTTTTTTAAACGCGCGCCATCTGCGCTATCTGTGGCGACATGCGTCCCGGGGCTTCTGCCAGGACCTCATTGTTAGCGAGACGCCGAGGCGGGGCGCACCAGCTAAATATAAGCCCGAGAAATAAAAAAATAAACAAACAAGTTATTTTGTTCTGCCCCCCCCCTCCTTCATCCCCTTGGCAACTGCCGGGGTCCTTTCGTGCATCGCTCACTGTGGAGCGATAAGGTCTGCGGATCAAGGTAGATGCGTTCGCGTCGCGATCCCTGTCAAGTGATACTTGGTATTACCTGAAAGTTCTTACCAAACACTTCGACGCCGAGGAGCTGAAAGACAACGTTGTACAGAAGCTCTCAGCAGACGACAGAAGCCCCCTCAGTCTGGAGCAAGAAGAGAGGCCAATGCCCGCCGCCTTTAAGGCCAGCCACTGACTATTATATCTCTAAATGTTGAAGGGCTGTCTGCAACTAAAGAAGAACTTGTTGCAATGGGAAACTGTCGTGTAGCCATCACGCTTCGACGTGTGGCCGTCGGTTTGGTCCTGCGGCCGAGAGACGGTTTGCCGGCGAGGTCAGGTGTATTGGGCCGCCGCGGTGCGAGACGGGGGGGCTTTAGAAGCGCTTGTGCGACGCGCGGATGTTCCTCGTGGCCTCCCCGGGCGGGCACCTGCACCTTAGCTCGATGTCATTGCGGCAGCGGCGTGCTTTTTTTTTAAAGAAATGTTTTTTACATTCGGTGCTTGTGAGCACCGCTATAAATAAATCCGACTTCTGTTGGTCTCTCCACGTATGTAAAAAAAAAAACAGCTCGCTAAAATGATATATCTTTTTGCAGTAATATTCCGAACTGGCACATAACGGTTATAATTGTATTTACTTCAACACCAATTGCAGTTTTTTTTTTAAATCAACTTTTAGCTGTGAGGGAAATTTACGGTGGCCAGAAGCTAACATAACTGGCAGACCGTTAGGAAGCTGTGCCTTGTGGATACGAAGATAAGTGGATAGTAATCACCACTGTGCATTTTGAGATGCGTACACAATAATATATATCACAACATGTTTAGATGTTATTGTCCTCCAAAAAAAAGCCTATAAAATGTGTTGATGTTTATATATGTTGCACATGCATATCTTTGCTGCTTGTGCTTCTGCACGTATGTGGAGAAAATCACTTAATGTTCGTGCTCGTTTGGAGGACAATAACATCTAAACATGTTGGCCAGCTGGGCACTGTGTGGAGAAAAGGCAGCCTAAAACTTGGGCTTTGGTTCTCTCAGAAGATAAAATATTTTTTATTATTTTTATCAACTCATGTATACAATCCTTGCGGTGACAGAAATATTACTTACACATGTGTGTGTACTGCTTCCACCGTGCACTACATTGTCTCGAGCCTATAAAATACACTACAGGAGGGCTTTTTTTTTTATCCTATCGCTGATCCCATTATCCGTGGTATTTTACGTCACGTACGCAGTAAGAAATCGCGGATAACAAGCATTGGCAGACCGTACATCTCCGGTGGTGAGTAGCGGTCACGCGTAATTGTTTTGCAGATAACAGGAATTCTCCTGTAGAACGTACATTAGAGCCTGCAAACCTTTTTTTTTTGTGTCTTTCGACAAACCCGAGCGGGTTGGACATTGGGGAGCAGGACACCTGTGAAGGGTGTGTTTCTGTGGCCAGACCTCCTCCTCCCCATCAGACATGGCCCCCGCATCCCCCTACACTCCCCCCTCCATCCCTCGACTCCTCCAAGCCCCCCAACCCGGCGCGCCTCTGCGTTAATCAATCCCTTGGCTCCCCACCGCCTCGCTCTCGCTCCATCCCTCACCCGGCTCCCTCTCTCTCCCCTCCACCTCCGCCGCCTCCACAACCAACCCCACCTCCAGCGCCGCCTCCCCCGCCGAGGCGGCGCGCACACACACACACAAAAATCTGTCACCGTTTCTCAGCGGGCCAGGCGAGGCTGGCCGGTTGGCCCTCTGGGGCTTGTTAAATATTCGTGACAGTGTTGAGCCTGGGTTTGGAAGGGGGAGGGAAGAAGAAGAGGAGGGAAGGAAGGGAGGGAGGGGAATAGGGGGAAGGATGAAGGGAGGCAGAGCAGGGGTAAGGCGCGGGTGATTGGGGGGAGGGAATGAGCGAGCGAGTGAGCGAAAGGGAGAGAGAGCGGGAGAGAGAACGGGAGATAGCTGTTGTAGTGGCCACACATCTTGCGCTCGCTGGGAGGGATGCTTCCGCGCCTTCTCGCGGTGCCCGGGAGCGCCCCGTACGCGAGCCGTTTGTTCCGACGGTGCGGGGTGATCGGAGGCCCCGCCGGCTGCGGCGCCGACTCGCGGCTCTCAACCGTTTTGGGCCCCCTTTTTTTTTTGCGTGCACGGGAAATTTGTCGCGTGGATCTGGGTGACATTTCGAGTGCAGGTTTTAATTGGATGTGATGATGATCTGTGCTGCTGCTGCTGCCGCCGCCGCCGCCAAGCCGGCTTTCTATCGCGCTCGGATATTTTTTTTTTGATCAACTTAACCCTTGCAGGGTGGCGAGCCGGATAACGTCTCTCGACCGTGCGGGATGCCCCAGCCCGGATTTGGGACGATGATGGCAAAACAAATCGTGACGTATGTTGAGATGTTTTTTTCAAGCTTTTTTTGTTGTTGCACTAAACTCGGCGTTTTAACCCATCCGTCGTCGGAAACCGCTTAATCATGTGGCAGGGTTTCGGTGAGCCGGAGCCGATCCCGGCAGACACGGGGCGCAAGGCAGGGCTATAACCACGATGGGACGCCAGTTCATCGCAGGGCACCGGGGGCATTTTAGTCCGCAGGCCAATTAACCTATGCAGCAGCATGTCTTTGGACTGTGGGAGGAAACCGGAGTTCCCGGCGCAAACCCACTAGTGTTAAATAACGAGTGCTCGCCACCGACTCGTCGTTCGAAATCTAGAGACTGAAATGTAACAGTTGCTGGTGTTGGCGGAGCCTTGTTGGAAATTCAACTTTAGTGCACACAGCTGCGACTTTGTTCTGGGTATTCCGTCACCGGATTCACCGTCGTCCCCCAGCAGTGCCGGGAATTCGTCTCGATTCGGGAGTTGCCACTCGATTTAAGAGTTTGTTATTTTTCTGTCTCATTTCTTTTTACCATCTCGTTTGTACAGTACCTTTTGTTGACTCGTACAGTTTTGTACGCACCGTTGGCTTAACGTAACAGTGATGTAAAGAACAGCTTTGGAAAGAAATTGTCACATTGATGTATACTTTTGTTTTGTTTTCAGACGACGTAAATAGTCAATTTTTACACACTTTTGTGATCCGCCTGTCACGAACGTAAGAATCTATACCAGTCGACGAATCAGCGCATTCGTTACACGAGTATAAAATCGGTTCTCTTCGTGACAGTCTACATTTGGCGGGATCTAGCGAGAGCCCTTTATTACCCCACTGATTGTGTTCTCATTGTTGGGGTATTCTAGAAGTGTGGCGAAAATACTACATTTCTATGGCTTGTTAAGTCAGAGGCAGGGGGCTTTGGGGGGGGGTGCTTTAGCACCCATGTTTGTCTTGTTTATTGCTGGGTTGGTGCACAAGAGGGTTAAACAGCAAAGCCCTTACCCCCATCACACTCTCAAACCACCACCACCATCACACCTCCCACCCCCACCTCCTCCTCCCAGCTCAAACCCCCTCCCACCTCATGCCTCCTCCACCCTCTAATTCCCCTAAGACAGGAAGAGCCATATCCTGGTCCTATCTGGTCGGACAGGCATAACTAGCTTGGCCTGTATGGCTGGCACAGAGCGGAATTCTATTGTCACCGTCACCCCTCTCGCAAGAAAGTACACCCCCCCTCCTCCGTTTAGTAGTATATACACACACCAACGCCCCGTACACCTACCAATCCCACGCAACCCTTATCACTGTGAATACTACGCCAAACCTCACAACTCCACAAACCCCTTTAACAACACTGATCTCACAAAGCCACCCAGACCCACCCCTTATCAATACAAATACTTACACCTCCACCAATCTTCCATTGATGTAAACCCAACAGCACCAATAACCCTTCATCCGTACAAATCTGAAATATAGCTCCATGAACCTTGCAGCTCCACCACACCCCCCCTGCATCCCTGCCGACCTAAGCCGGCACTCGCTCGGCCCCGCACCCCCCTCTAGGCCCCCCCATCCCTCATACCAACCCCTCCCCAAATCTCGGGCTTGTAAACACGAGGTCGTGACCTTTGCTGCGCCCATGTGACCCAAACTCCCAAATGAAAGGGGCACCTCTAGGGGGGTTCCCGACGAACGAGCCAGCGAGCGAGCGACGTCTGCGTGGAGCCGCAGTGTGAGGAGTTGTGCAGGGTTTATCCCAGCTGGGGGAGACCCGGATCGGACAAGAGGAGGAGGCCCTTCTAATCCTCCAGGCCAGCAGATGGAAGGGCAGATTTCTGGCCGGGAGAATGTACATTTAATCCTTTAGTATTATAATCGATAAACAGTAGCATGAGCCGAGGCTGCATGGGAGGGAGGGAGGGGAGGGCGAGTGTTCTGGGGTTGGGAGTGCTGAGTGGAGGAAATCCTCTGGTAGGAGGAGGAAGGATGTTGTACACAATGTGCTGAAATCCTGTTTCTGTCTCTTTTAAAATTCCACCAAAGTGTGCCAATAATATTGCGATGTGTCTGTGTGTGCGTGCGTGCTTGTGACAGTGTGTGCCGACTTAACCTGAAATGAGTACCTGGTGCGCTTTGTAAGCACTGGGGATACAAAGGCGGCCGGGCGTGGCGCTGCCTGTACCGTCCCCTAGTGCGCCGTACTGGCCTTCATAGACGCTTGCTCACTGCTCTTGTCCCAGCACCAGGTGTAGGCTGTACGGGGGATCGTTGCGTATATTTTCGTACAGTGTATAGTATTTTTGACTGTGGTTTCATTTGTGTGTAGTATTTTAAAATGTTATGTTTGCATATGTTGCATGTCCTTTAAAAAAAATGTATTGTTTGTACATCTGATTATTATTTTCTCAAAGCAGTGGTTTAACTTTTTAAATTAAAGTTTCTAATTTTGGAGGCACGTGTACTGTACCGTATTAGCAATCTTAGAAATAATAAGTTTATTCGCTGTTAAAAACGAGAAATAGTTCCTTATCTTTTTCAATCAATAAATCAATCGGTCAATTCCATTACCAGGAGTCGGGTGAAGACACCACGGCCATACGGTGACCGGCAGTGTGTAAACACATAATCAGATGCAAAAAATAACAATTTCTGGAAGAGAAACTCAACAAGCTGCGTTGCACATCTTGCCAGAACATTTTCACTACGCGGCGAGTTCTCATTTTCAAACGTGACAATGAAAGCGCAGCATTCAGATTGACCGATTGATCTCCTTTATTTAAACAAGGTGGGGGAGCTACCCCCCCCCCCGCAGAGATTACACGGTGCTATTTCACGAGGCGATAAGGGCAGGTAAGGTAGGCAGGTAGGTTTACATACCACCACATCTGAGAAAGTGGCAAAAGCGAAATAACAAGAGAGAGAAAGCACACAAGGCAAGGGGGGCTTGGTGGGAAATTCGACTCAGGCACCAGCGCGGACAGCTCTTATGCTAACGAGCCCAGTTTCCCTGGCTCCAGAGGGGTCCTGGCAGAGAGGAGGAGGAGGGTAAAGAATGAAATAAAGAATAAAATAAAGGGGGTCTCGCTGGCCGTACGAGCAGCAGAATGAGTGTGGCGGCCAGCGTGCGGGCAGGGTGCGGGCAGTCGCGGCACGGCACAGCAGCGCAGCCAGCAGGGCCTCCGGCCGTGCTCCGTGCGCGGCCGCCGAC
>JAZEWU010000012.1:1765713-1777363 GCA_036362915.1 Geotria australis | reverse complement strand
GGGGGGGGGGGGGGTTAATGATTGATGATAATGTATAAATGACGTTCAGATGGAAACCAGAGGAATACGTTAGCCGTGTTTTTGTTTTTTTCCCCCTCCCTTCCCTCCCCCATCGGGAGACCGATTTTCATTTACGTGTCGTTTTCCCAGCCATTTTCCAGCCGCATTTGATCCTTGTCAGAATATCTAATAAAACGTCGAGGTTTTAAAGTCTGGCCTAATAACTGCAAATGTCACATGGTCTGTAGATCATTTGACCCAGTAAATAAATAAGTACATTTCATAGTACCCATGAAAAGCAATGTAGGATCACTTTTCATTAGTTGTCAATAAAATAATAATAATAACAAACCATATGTAACGTGCGTAATGCTCTGTGTATACAGCAGCCTGTGTAAGAACAGCAGCGAGCGTAATCTAAACGATATGATTAAAACGTCTCGCTTTGTCTTCTTTTATAGCCGACGCTTTCAAATGTAATTTATAAAGTCAAGAAATATTAAACTGGCCACGGCTTGTAAACAAATCTTTATTAGTGCAACCCTTTCATTTCCAAGCTTACATTGGGGCCCATCCAAAAAGCCAACAGGTCAAAACACTGTAATTTTGCAGGTTGGTGTTGCAGTAAATAATTAATTTGAGACCTTTTTTTAATTCAAAACAATAAAACACTCCATAACTGTAATGAGTGGTGCTCTACGGGGGATTTTCCCTACTGGTTTATGGCACACGGACGTTCTAGGGTGTCTGGAAATGTAACCCGACAAAGCCTGTGTTATAGGAAATTGATAAATGCGACATTTAAAAAAAATGTTTCTCTATGTGGCGGCGTTTGTTAGGCATCGCTGATACGACCGAGGCACGATACACGCCGTGTGTCTTCGTGGGGATGTGGAGTTTTGTCCGCGTTGATATGTCCGTGATTGGTTGCATCGTGTACGGTTTTACCAGATGTTGAATTGTCCTTGTGTGTGGTAAATCGTATTCGAGTATTTCAACTCAGTTCTTGTACTCACAATACATGCATCGACTTGCGCGTTTAAGGTTGAGTTTTTTATGGCGTGTGCGGGTCATGCACAAATAGTATGCTAATATTGGCTTTTGATCCAACAACACTAAGGACGGTCCAGACAGAAAAACAAGAAACAATACAAATGCAATGCAAAACATTAGGCGGCTTGGTTATATCTTTCAAAGGGATAATGGTGACCCCGAATCATGACAACTCATCAAATCTCTCTGGAGGTGAATCGTTCTTCGCCTGCTGGAGCAGACGCTGTGATGTAATCCGAGTGATACAGTTCCAGTTCCTGGCCATGCATCCTACGTAAATTGACATCTGCAGTTTGTACTTATCCTAAATCTAGCGTCGACGATAGCAATATGGTCATGACCATCGACAATGGACGGACGAAGTCAGTCGGTTGTGCGAGTACCGTACTAAGTGCCTGGCTTTTTTGTGACCTTAATTCCTCTTTATTATAATAATAATAAACATGATTGACAAGCAACTGGACCGGCGCCGCGCCGCTCTGAAAGTCCGTCTTCCCTCTGCCCCTCGCGCGCGTGCCCGCGTGTGCCAACGCAGCGATCGGCAGGACACTCATTCCGCGCTACTTCCGGAGCATCTTCGAGGGTGGCGTGAGCGACATGTACTTCATGCTGCGCCACTCGAAGGAGTCGTTCCACAACAACGCCATCACCCTCGACTGCGAGCAGTGCACCATGGTGACGCAGCACGGCAAGCCCATGTTCACCAAGGTACGTTTGCTCCCCGCGCTCGGATATTCGCGCGCGCCGTGTCACGCCCCGCCGCCCTGACGCGCGCGCCCCCGGAGTATCGCGATGCAGTGCCGTGCCGGGTCGTGCCGCGGCTGTGCCAGCTTGCTTTGCCCGCGCCAACGAATCCGAATGCCACTGCCCTTCTGCCGGAGCCTAAGGTGGGGTTGCGGACCGGCGAACGCGTTCCTGGCCGCCGAGCAAATGCATCCATGCGCGTGTACGGCCCCCGATGAATTAAGAGTTTGCTTTGCTCGTAAATTGATGCTGAATTTTCTGATGTTTTTACAAAGCGGTTTTTTTGGATTTTCACAGACGCGTCTCTATCTTTCTCTCTGTATCTCGCTCAACTCGCGGTATCTCTAACAATCTGTTCGGTTTCTCACCGTGACCTTCCAGCCATGTGTTATCCTTTCATATAGTGCGACTCAAATAAAACCGGCGCGGTGCTTGCGCCGGTTTTCCCCCGGTGCAAAATGATGGGCGAGAGAAAACTCTCTTGACAGGTTCGATGCAAAATGAACAACTGACGCCAGCACTCCAACCTCGGAGGCACTGATTACACCGCTACTGGCATCACCAGCAGCCCTCTAGAAAACGTACAGGCGTAATTCATTCACCGTACCCATTCATTCATTAGCTTAATTGCGGTGTAATTCATGTGCCTGTCAGGGGGTTTTTAATTCATTGAGTCAATCCTCCAGTAAATCATTCATAGTTGCATCCTTCCTTTTTTGCATTCGGTTAATGACTCTTTTCACGTGTCAACGCATGCACTGTCGTTAATTTCCTTGGTGTATTCATTAAATGGATACTTTTTAAAATAATATCTTTGCATGGCATGGCTCAGGTTTGGCTGAACACAGGGCTGTGTATAACAGGGAGGTTACGAGAATATGGTGGCGTCACGACACAGTTAGTACTTATATTAATGTAAATATTGCAGCCCTGAATTGAACAAATTCATCAATAATATTCTTGTACTGCCTTAAACGGGAAAATATATGATGGGCAACGTATTGAGCAACGATACGGTGTCATTTGCAAATGTGGAGTTTTGTTGTTGTTTGTGCTTGCGCACCACTGACAATGCAGCATCGCCTGATAATGTATTTAATTTTCATTGATGTTATAGATTAATATCGGCCTCGATCTCGTGCTACGTGCATGGTTTATCATAACATTGTATGGACGTTCATGTCACCGTTGCACTAACTGGAGGCACTACCGCAGGGTTTCACTGCACAATTTTCACTGCAATTCACTGTAATGTTTAAAACAATTGATTATATACTTGAATCGTGACACTAAATCTTGACAATCGCTATGTTTTGGGGGTGGGGTGAGAGGTGAATTGTTCAGCCCTTACTTATGAAGACACTATGCAATTATCAAAGTATTACTATTCTGTGCCACCCACTGGATATAGTGCAATTAAAAAACCTGACAGCATTCTCCAGAATAGGCCATTGTGTTGTATCATATGTAAAAAAAAAAATCACCCGCAATTAACATTTGACATATTCTGTAAAAATGGGTTCACAAACCCAACCCTAACAGTCTCCAGTTTTTAGACAAGTAAAGATGCATTAATTCCTAGATTGAAGTTAATTCTCACACTCACGATAACCTGCATGTGCAGATATCCCACATTCTCACGGCAAAAGCCAGTCTCTCCATCCATTCTCCGTTCAGAAATTTCAAAGATAAGCCTTATAGCATGTTAGACTGTTGGCACAAGTGCTGGGTTTGGTTCTCGGCTCTTGGCTAACGTCTTCATGCCGGCTTGGTGCGCGATGAGGTGGTGTGGCCAACACCACACGTGGCCTCCTTTGTCTCACTACTACCTGATGTTTACACAATACAGCAGGTATTCATGTAAGGCCGAGCCAACCTAGAGGGGGCCCAAAACCGGTTCAGATAACTCACCGCCAGTCAGTCAGATTTTATTTAAGCTGCAAGGAAGCAGTGGGCTCTTTTTTAACAGTTGTCCAGCGTAGAGGGGTAAGCAAGTTACAACATCTCAGGGCACGGGGGTCAGGGCAATTTAATCAGGACAATTAACCTAGGCAGCATGTCTCTGCACTGTTTGGCCACCAACGTCAGCTGGGATTTGAACGTGGCTCACGGGGTTCATAGTGCGGTGCGCTTATGCACAGAACGGCCCACCGCCGGTGTCTCGCAGTGGGTGCACATTTCATTCACCGCAGAGGGACGGAGGGCTGATGCGAATTCGCCAATGTCCAATATGTGTCGCGCAGCGGCGGCTGGACGGAGATCACGGCTTGCAAATCGGCTCCGTGGAATACGCACCTCTCGTGTGCAGAGGCTGCCGACGGAGCCGCTGAGATCAGACCCGGCGAGCGCCCACGCGCGAAACGGGCTTAACTAAGGAACAGGGACAGACTCGGCGCGGCCAATTCGGGCAACGCCGGGCCGCCACAAACGCTCGTGAGCTGGAGTTTTTAGCGTTTTCACCATGTTCGAGGAAACTAGTAAGAATGTAACGGTTACCCCTTCACGTCTCGGCGATTTGGTGAATTGTCGTGATTTTACGAGTCCGCGATCCCATTAGAGAATTGATTATTATTGTTATTATTTACGCGTTTTTACGTTTACAATATTTTTAAGTATTGGTTTTGCAGTATTGGCCTTTCCCTTATTTTAAAATGTAACATTTCCCTGCGTCCATGCCGCTGCCCACTGGTCGCTTAGTTGATCTTAGCAATTAGCACTTCCTGTTGGGGTCACGGGACGTGACGCAGAGGGAGGTCTTGGGGCGGGCACTCTATGTAGTGTGTGCCCGCTGCTGCCACCTTTCTTCCTCCACCCACTTCCCACGAGCCTCAGTGTTTCTCCGCATTAGCATGTCATTAGCAGACATGTTCGGGTATGATCTCCCCACTGCTGGATGAAGGCTTCCCCAAGTCCTTAGGTTCTTGTGAGTCTACAAACTTAGTTCCTGCACAGAAGCAGCATTAATGTTTGCACCGTCAGTGCAGTGTCGTTTGTTTCCACCACCGACCCTCGGCTCCTCTATCGACGTGGCTTGCTCAAGGTCATACACTTTTCGTGCTGGCCAAACACGATGTCTCTACCTTTGTGTGTGTTCTGACTTTATTTTCCGTCTGGGTGTAATTCCAAGCGTGCACGCCTCTTTACTTCTTTGTATACTTTTTAGGTTTTGCGGCATCAAGTTCATACTCAGTGTTTGTGGTTATAGCTCACATGCCACATCAGGTAATTTTTATATACTGATTAAAACGTTTATTCTTGGGCACATTGGTGCAATTGGAAATTAAACACCGGGGGAATTTTTGAAGGACGACCAGGATCACAATTATTACATAAAGCGACAGACGAGAGTGGGGTCGCTGTTGGAAAACCGAACTCGGCAATAGAAATAATTTGCATAAATTTGCATGAAATCTGAATCATTAATTCACACACACACATGATTTCAGTTTGTGTGTGTGTGTGTCATGAACAAAATAATCTATTTATTCAACTCTAAAGCGATGTACCCTTACATGCCTATAAACTGGCATACCAACAGATCGTCGGCTTACAACATAAACCGATGAATGGGTTGGCATATATTCTTTATCTTTTAATTTTAATCAGCATTAGAGCTGGTGTAAGGCATATTTTAATCGTGAATAATTGCTTATCGCTGTAACGAAGGATAAAGCCCTGGTGAGATGTGTGTGGTATCGTATTGTAGGCTCATTAACGGACTGGTTAGAGCAGCTTGGTTTTTTTTAGATAACATTTTCATTGTGCACACAGTATTGTTTCATCTCTGTATCTTATGTTTAAAGCTGATTAAACTGTCAGTTAGGTTTAATTAATTTTAACTAGCGGTAACAAATGATTCTTAATAAGCGTACACAACCGCTGATGTACGTGTTAATGAATTTATACGATGTTATGAAGATAAATTTATGCTTAAGAAATCATTAATTAAACCATACTTAAACAGATTACACCTGATACATTTCTCTGGGAAATAAAGTGCATAATTTACATTCACAATAAACACACAACCGAATGCTACGTCAGGTAATGAAACGATGTAACTCTGCTTACCCTCTACCAAAATGATCATGTACCAGAATTTATTTACGTGAATGTATCTTGTGCCCCAAAAAGCACGTATTACAACCATTCCCCCCAATCCCCACAATTCGGTGGTTTTCTATTTTTGTACCTGAAAAAAATGTGGATGCAGTCATGACATGAGCTCATGTGCAGGTGCTCCGTGGATTGCTATGTTGCAGGATTGCGATTCGATGCAAAAGCTTCTTGTGACGTTGCGACGAATGGTAGTTGCTCTAGTGACTGCGATGAACCCATTTTGTCCACCAAATAAGAGCTATTCCATCCGTACACCAAGAGTTTAATAATCGATGTTAATGAATTGATGCAGCATTTTACCTAGTTTGCATACGTCCAAATACCAAATTTACCCGCTATTCTCAATGCACTGCGATGTTATTTTTATGCTGCAATAATAAACATTTATCTATGTTAAGGCCTTCTGACGCTGTATTGTTTGACGATACTTCACTAGGCTGATCCGTGTGGGTTGATGAAGGCGCGGATGGGCGATGGGGTGGGTGGGAGCAAGGGCAGGACCGGTTCCGTTATAAGTTCCCACTGATGTTAGCCGAGGCTTGCAATCGATTACACATAATATCACTTCAACGTAACGCATTGCGGTTGTGGCACAGTCTCCGAAGTCGGAATTAAATTTTAGCAGCAGGCCCCGGCCGTAGCAGTAAATAATAAAAACAAAGAAATCAAAATCGCTTCCTCTCAACAGATTTCCATTATCATACGGGGGGGGGCTTTGATTAACACTCCAGCTGAATGTGCGGTGATGGCGCGTGGGCCACAGAGCCTGTGAGCGACAGAGGGCTCCGGCTCCTCCTGGGGTGTCTGCGTGTGCGACGGGGTCCAACGCCGCGTCGTAACACCGCGTCGTAACACCGCGTGCCCGTGGGTAACACCTGACGGCGAGTGACGAGGAGCGAAGATGCGAGCGGCTCGGCCCTCGTCGTGTGCCGCGTCGGCGCCTTGAGTCAACGGCTCTGTTAGAATCTACTAATCCAAACTCCCTGGCATTGTGTAGCAGGGAATTTTATCCCCGAAAGCCTAATTAACTTTCAAGAGTTGTACCGGCAAATTATTATACCGGAGGGCTCGAATTTATTATATTTGGCCAACAAACGTTGTAAAAAATTTTTTTTTAGAAATATGTAACTACGGGAGGAAACCGTAGTATCCAGGAATAAGAAAGCCCAGGAATAAGAAGGATTACTAAGCCGTGGTCTGCATAAAGGAGTATGCAGTCCCAGTTGCTGTACTGCCATCGCCAGGCCACCTGGCAGCCCAGTGTTTTTTTGGGGATTTTCACAAAGCTGCTTGACCCGTGTGGCTGCGGAGCGCTGAGTCACAGGCGTGAGCCAACACAGCTTTCGCTTTAGCCGGTGTATCGGCAAATGTGTGATTTTTCTCACTGTCTGTTATTACAGGAACATTATTTTCTTGACCTGGTTCATCTGTGTATATATCATACCTGGATATACACTACTTATAGTTTGTATGTACATACACACACACACACCTAGCAGCTAATATGTCATGGCAGGTGTAATGTATTGCCTGCTTTGATATACGCAGCAGAAACAAGGCCATTGACAAAGAAAATGGAACAATAGCTCAGAAGTGCTCCAAGAAGCATGGAGAGATGCATGCTCGGAATTACATTGAGAGACAGAAAGAGGAGCATGTGAATAAATGTACATACGCGGCAGGTTAGATACATCACATGGACGAGTGTAAAAAAAAAAAGTTAGTGTGCTTGAACACGACTCGTATCTAGACAGGGATGATGGCCGGTGGTCGAGACTAACGACAGACTGGCAGCCAAGGAAGGAATCGCTCCATCGCCTTGGAGACGGAGCGATGAAATAATCTCGCGTGCAGGCGGCAGATGATTTGTAACATCAGACGACTCCGAGATGACGATAGCTTTTTGTGTGCCCGTAATCCAGCAGCAGATTGATCATGGTTGATGATGATGATGATGAAGAACATGATTTATTCACACACATTGTACGCAGCAGTTTTAGTCATCATTTTGCCCGCGGTTGTTTTCCGATAGTATCCTGGCCAAATTAATCACCTGTTATATAAAAAGTCATGTTCCCCGAAGCAAACAGGTCCTCTTTAGTGCCGTTTACACGATGGTGATAGATTTAGCGACATTTCGCCAAAACATAGCAAAATCGCGCATCGCAAACATGGCAGGGCCGCCCAGGATGAGCCCGCACAGCACCAACACACTTTGTCACCCGTTATCACAAAACATCACACGTCCTTTTTTTTTCCAATATTCATGTCAGGTATATTTATAGAGAGATAGAATGCATGTGTGCAATCTACACTGTGTTTATAGCGCTTGCTTATGCATTTGTTTCATTTTTGCGGCGCTGTCAGTAAGGGAATCTAACTCGCAACTTGTAACATCAGCTCAGACACATTCGTCAAGACTGAAGGGCCCGTGTTACTGACAAATGTCGTTTTTGTCACTTATGCATGTGTACCGCTGCCATTACGCTCGCACATAAAAAAAAACATTTAGTTTGGTATATTTGCCTGTTATTGTTTTCAGTATTTTATTTTGCTCGTGCTCGTGGCTGTGCATTGTAGGAGAGCTTAGGCCCAACTCCTGACCACCGGATTAGTCTCACCACAGAGGCAAAATCTGTTGTAGAGCTAGGCAAGGCCTAAACCAGCTTAAACTTACCAGTGCCTTCAGAGCATGAAGCAAGCATGCCGTGCTCTCTCGCCGTGCAGCTGACAGAACTATGATCCTTATTTAATTAAAACATTGAACAATAACCGAGCATGAGCAGACCTGTCAATTGTTAACACTTGTCTGCACAAACAGACTGTTTCTGACAACTAGGTGTTATGCAGGCTTCTTGAAATATAATTCGGTACGAGCTAACATGACGTGCAATAATTTCCCATTAACATAATTGTAACCGGTAGAAAAAAAAACCTCCCCAGAAGCCGATCGTTTCTCAGTGTTGCAAATAACCGTATGCCATTTACTTTTGCGTGCCTTTGTCATTATTATCATTGTCTTTCATCCACATCACGACGACATGTTAAACAAAAGCAGACTTGCGGTTAATGCACGCGTTATTTGGCAACTGTTTATTTGACGTAACGATCGCCCGTGCCCTCCCCGCCCCTTGCAGTCTTGTAAATTGTCGTTCACAATCGTGATTCGATTCAACATATTTACGAATCTCTGTCTTTAAATATATATAATTGGAGTGAATGTAGGATCTCTTGTCGCTGCACGGTCTATGGGAACAAATTGCATACACCACACTTGAGTAGAAAGCGCAACGCTCAGTTTTTGCGGCGCGCAATTCAATGCCGGTATAAGCGAGCGTAATAGATTTTAATCGATGCATCCTTACACGCCTGCTGCTTACAATTGTGTGTGGTAATTGGTGACCATAGTTGGTTTATTACGGGCAAGGTTAGGCATGCTAGCCAACCGATGCGACCTTTTTGGCAGGCACACCAGCACTCCCGGTAGATTAACAAGAACCGCACTTTTTTGCTCGCGACTCGTGGCACGTTGAGTTAACTTTGAGTCACGGCTCGGGTGGCATCTGAGCGCCGCGTTTGCCAAGTCTGGGTACAACAAGGGGGAGGAGGGAGGAGGTCACCGCGGTTGCGGTGCTGGCAAGCGCACCTGGACCGTGACTGGTCACAACCAGACATCGGCAGGGTCACACGCAGCCACGGCCTCTGAGACGCCGCCTTGGCAGATGCGTCGAGCGATGCCCGGTAAAAGCCCAGGCGCATCGCGGATGTTTCATCTTTGCCCACACACTCCGCAGAAGTGCCTTGGGCCGTGCGGCATGCCCATGTTGCGGTTTGCTGAGAAGCCCCCACCCGGAACTCTGGCAAGCCGGGTATTATCCAACACCGGCGCTTGTAAGCGCTCGGGTTTTTGATAACAGTGCCGCGTCTCACCCGAGAATTGACTTAATGCGACGCTGGGGCAATGTATCTGCTCTCTGTCAGATCTTCAAGATGTTCACTAGATCAGCCCCTTGTGAAGCCGGTAATTTCTTTCTGCCCGTTGGCCGCCTCGTGCCACGCACGCTCGCTCGCTCGCTCGCTCGGTGAAGGGGAGGGCGAGGTGAGGCGGCCCACGGACTTTTTCCCGTCTCCCGGCCCGGCACGTGGAAGCGTTCGCCGCCGGCGAGGCTACTCCTCGCCGCGTCTGCCCGCTAATGAAAATCCCTCGAGGATGAAGCCACTCCCCTGCGCCGCGCCGAGTGGCCGCGCGCGCCGAGTGGCCGCGCGCGACACGGCCGACCGTTGGCCTCTGCGGCAGGCGCTTGCGGCCACGCCAACCGCAAGTCTCCGCGGCGGGCCTATCCTTGCTACCTGTGCGGCGGCAACAATAACTAATGTTGTACGTGCAGGGCGTGTTGCGGCGCAGCGGGGAGGGTCGGCCGCGTAGAAACGAGACCCGGGTTTCTGAACTAATATCGGCAAAACGCACACGCAGGTGGAGACAATGTATTGTAATGTACTCCTGCGGTATCTGGGGGGGGAGGCCGCACATACACTCGGTCACCGTTTCACCGGCGCGCGAATACAGTAATAATGAAATGCGAGAGGCTGTATTATAAATAGGAGCGTTCAGGACAGGCGTCATGTGCCGTCACACACACGCAAAGACAAAGATCCCCCGTATAGCCCTGACAGGCTGTAGGGTCAAGTGCTATCAGCGAGCACCCATGAAGGCAGACACGGCACACGAGGGGGCGGGGTGTCCAGCACCGCGCCTGGCCACCTTTGTCTCTCTAGTGGTGATGTTTACGCACCGCACCAGGTACTCGCTTGAGGCTGGGTCGACCTAGGGGAAGCTCAGGACCGGTTAAAAAAAAAATCGTCACTGGTGTTGACGGCGAGCGCGAATCGAACTCTGGTTCGTCGCCACGCACGCACACACACACGCACCTATGTAGCCGTGGGAACGTGCACCGTAAAATTGGTACCATCTTGTTCACAGACAGAAGCGCAGCGTGGTTGATAATTATAATTAAATTGAAAATAAATAAATGCCGCGCGTGTCAATCGGCTTGACTACACGGCGAGCATCCAGCGTTCCCCCTTTTAACAAAAAAAAACACACAACCGAACAAGGACCGCTATGTTGAGCGGGGGGGGGTGGGTAAAAAAATAAATACAGTACGTGCTGGCGTACGTGTGTGTGCGCGCGCGCGATAGGAGCCCCACAGTGGTTAACGCGCTGAGCTACGAATCTGGCGACCCGAGTTCGAATCCCGCTCACGGCCAACACCGGTGACGATTTTCTGAACCGGTCCTGGGCCACCTCCCCTGGGTCGACTCGGCCTCAAATGAGTACCTGGTGCGGTGTGTAAACATCGCCACCAGGGAGACAAAGGCGGCCGGGCGTGGTGCCGGTCACCCACCCCGTCGTGTGCCGTGTCGACCTTCATCGGTGCTCGCTAACGGCACTTGAACCCTACGGTCTGTTAAGGCTATACGGGGGATCTTTGCTAGGACCCCCGCAGAAAATACAGCTCACATTAAGCGCGCGCGCCCGCCCGCCCGCTAATGCCGTGCGCACGCAAACGCGTACACACACGCGCGCGCGTACGCTGCTCGCACCACAATCGAGCACAAACCCGCGTGCACAAAGCTCAGCAGACCGTAACAGACCCGTACCCCCACTGGCTCCCCAACCGCCCGCACGCCCTCCCCACCACCACCACCACCGCACCCCCCATCCTCCCACCAC
>JAZEWU010000012.1:1751000-1761880 GCA_036362915.1 Geotria australis | reverse complement strand
GGTGAGCACGTTCATTACTCGCACACGCCCGGGGATGCAGCTAGGAAAGTTTTTGCGAGCCTGGCCTCCACTGCCAACTCTACATGGCGGCAGTTTTGAAACGTTCGTAAAACGAGGGCCACGGCATCCTTTGCTTTTGAGTCTCCACGTGTGCCCAGCAGATACGATCCTTTGTCCATGGCCACGTGCATTCCTGATCACTGAGGCGAACTGGAATCTGCCTGGGGCTGCATCTTTGTTTTGCCTCCACAGGGAAAGAATTTGAGGATGTGGTGTAGGATTTCAGCAATCATTCCCTCCCTTACTACCCCTTGCAGGCGCACCTTCCTGTTAACAGTTAGGCTGAGCCCACTAGACAAAAAAACATATATATATAGTACCAATCACGTTAATTAGGGCATGTTAGGAAGTCCCTTCACTTAGTTTAATCTTTGTGCAAAAGTGAAATGTAAATAGACTAAACCTGAATTTAAAATGTGAGATTTTGGCTCGCGCGGCAGTGTTAATTGACTGGCGACGTGCACCGAAACAAAATTGGCTTTTATCGGTAAACATTAAAACTTGCCAATCAACAACGAGCTGTCCTTTATAAGTCTTCGTTAACGGTGGGTGCCTCGAACTTTTTGAGGAGAACGAGCCCTCCGAGTGGCAGGGTCCACGCTCGGTCCTGCCCGCGGTTAATTTGGCCGCGGCAGGGCCGGCGGGCGGCCGAGCTGCAAATTTGCGGCGCCCGCTTGACGATGGGACGAGTGGGGTTTTAAGGTTTTGTTTGAAGGGCGCCGTGGAGCGGCAAAGCCGGGTTTTAAGCAGGCGCAACATGGAATCAAAGGTGAGCGCATCACCTCTGAGCCTTGCTAGACACCTCTCAGTCCCTTGTAAGGACACTTAACCACAGACGTTAGCATGGCACAGACGTTAGCGTGAGATTGGGGATTAACTCACTAAAAAGTAGGTAAAAATTTGAGTCGGGGAGTATATTTTTTTTCCGACGGGGTTGGATTAGGTGTAATTCTGCAAAGCTGTGGGATTAATTTGGATTAGCACTGACATACATTTCTGCTTTCCTCTCATTTTCTATTTTCTCTGTCTCTCTCTCTCTCTCTCTCGCTCTGTCTTACATCAATGAAGGCGCAAGACCCGAGCATGCTGGAGCAGCTGTCTAAGAACATCACTCGCAACGGCTTGACCAACATCACCCTCAACTACCTCAGAGTGAGTAGCAGCCGCTTGGCAAACGCTTGTAATCTTCGCATGTAATCTTCCGCTGATGCAGCTTCTCGGCCCACGCTCTGGCGTTCCCTACTCCGAGATGCAACATTAAACAATATCAAAAACGGCCGAGCGGTTTCCTGCTCGGATGAGCGTGGGGCAGCCGCGTGTCTCCTGTTACGAGCTGAGAGCCGGGCGGTTACATTTCTTCGGTGCCGCTGGCCGTCGTCGTACTGGTGATTCCGTTCGTAGGGCGACCGCTTCGCGTTGTGTACACGCACAGTGTTGTCCGTGAAACACCGGGCTAATTCAGGAGGGTTGGGTTGCCCCTTGGCCTGTAGTCACTAAAGTGCGTTGTTTACATGACGACCAAATGTAGCCCGTTTCCCCAGCTTGTCTTGTTAGTTGTGTTGCCGTTTATATCGCAACATATAAAAACGTGTTGTTAAACAATTGTAAAAAAAAAGAACATTTAGCTGAGACTGCCAAAAATCACAAACCAATTCTGGAACACGCAAGCCACTGTACGGTACAGTGCGAACACTGGCACATGACGTTTCTGCGTGGCGTGGAGACGCGGCTAGCGACAAGTCAGTGTTCCTCTGCATGATCTTCACTTGTTAATCGTCGGGAGTGCAATTTATCTTTTCCTTTTTTCAATAGTTGTCCCAATATTTTCCCAATGTTTTATTACATTTTCCAACGCTCATTTATGTACAGGCTTTGGTATATCCAATCAGGTTATATCAAGGACTAACTGTAGGTTATTTTGTATTGCAAGCTGATATTCTTAAGTACCGAGTTGTATGTGTATTTGAAGCCACAGGCAACAGGTTTACTAGAGACCTTTTTAGTGGTTCAGTTGTGCTTTCTGTAAATCGGTTGTCCTGCTCTGTATCTTCACACGTTTACAAATTTTCGTGCAGAACATTTTTATTACTAAGGGTTGAAGGATTCACCCCCACATCCCTGGTAATCCAATGAATTGTCCTGTTCAAGGTTAGGATTTCACTCACGAGTAGATTATAATTTTTTACACTTTAAAGCGAATGTTAGCGCCTCTAGTGGCTCCAGGGATTAAGTGAACCGATAACATACGACATGTGAATTGAGTAACATTTATTTTAACACAATTATTTGCATGCCCTGCTTCGTGAGCCAACATAACATGAATATCAGATTTTGTAACTGACCCTGAATTACACAATACTTATTTCAATGAGCCTCTTTCCTAGTTAAACATAGACGATGTAATGCATTTGTCCATTCAGCGCATGTGCCGGGTAATTGGCAGGCTTGGGAAACTGGACCGAGGGTTGCTCCTGAGGATGGGGGTTGAGAAGCACATCCACAGAATCACGTTAGCCATATTTGACGGTGGAAAATGCAACCTTATAGTTTTTCAGGAGAAAAAAAAAACCCCATAGCCTATAAAGGGCTCAAATGAAAACCACCTGCATGTAGCTTCGTTTTCGGTGAATTATTTGCGCAAAATAAATGGCCTTTTCAAATGTTTTTAGCTGACAAAACATTTGGAAATTGAAATATACTACCCTGAATTTTGATTTTAACAAAAAAACTCCGCACATTCAAAATAAGGGTACCTGCATGGTGCTGACCATATTGTCGGTCTCTACATTCTGTTATACGACACAAACGCGGAAAAAGAAATCTCGCGCTTTATGAACTTTGCTCTTTTATTACCGTCTCGCGTCCGGTGCACACCGGCGCCGCAACCTCCTCCGCTCGTGACCGCCACGCACGTCGCTGCCTTTAGCGCCGGCGATAGCGGCCGAGTCTCCTGCATTCACCTGATTAGGAAAAAACGGGGGATGGTGGGGGGAGGGCAGGGGAAACAGCATCGTCGGCCGCGAGCGCTTCCGTTGCTCGGCCGAATCGATCCTGACAGCGGAGCGCGCGTCGCGGTGTCGACCATCCGCGATCGCGCGCCGCGTCCGCCTGCCGACCACGAGGCCCGGGCGAAGGCTGTAGACGCGAAATAATAATTGCGCGATTGAAATTGTTGGCGCGGGCGGCGTGCGTGCGCGTTCGGTGTCGCGCGTTGAACCAACGGATCCGATTTAAAATTGTTGTCGCGGCCTTGTGTGTCACGGCGAGCCTCCCGAACGAGCGAAATCAAAATGTGCCGCCCGCCCGCCCGCGCGCTCGGGCTTCTGCGCGTGCAAGCGCCGTACGAATGTATTTAGTCATTTTCCGTAAAGCGACAATAATACGTGTTGTATTTTTTCCGAGTAATTTAGAGCCGACTGTACGCTCTCTGGGGTTTTTTTTCAACATGTGTCAAGATAAAAAGCTGCTTAACGCTAAAGCAACATCTTGAGTGATCTGCACGCTCATAAAAATATATATTTTGTGATACTTTATGCATGTGGTACCAATAATTCATTTAACTAGTTGCTGTGATGTATTAGTTTTGTCATGCTTAGCGCTGTGCCTGTAATTTTTTTCCCTGCCACATGCCAGCCTAAAAAAATATAGCCTTCTCTTCTTCCTTTGAGCACGCCAGCCCTGTCCTCATAAATATTTGTAAAATTCACCAATTTTTGTCTTAGAAACCTTTGCTCAAATTCCAACTGTCAATATCAATCTTTTCTTGACAGCTGACGGCACGGCGAGGACCGTTTCTGGTTTAGCCGTGTCGCAGACCAAATTTGGCAGTCAGCGACAACTGCCTGGAGAAAGTGAGAGAGGCAGAGAAAGAAACCACCCCCCCTCCTCCTCCTCAACTCGGCCCGCATACCATTTACAATTTATGAATATAAACAGGGGGCCAGGGCTGTTATATTAGATCCGTATGCGAAGGAGGTAGACAGATAATAAAACGACCCCCTTTTGCCCTTTCACCTTCGGCCCGAATTAAGCTTCCTGGGGAGAATAAATTGTGCTCATCTGCCAGTGCCTCTCAGCTGCGTTGGGCTGCGTGCTAATTAAACCTCTGACACGGGATCAGAGTGATGGGCCCGCTCGCTCCACCGATTGGCCCCTGCGCCGTCGTGCCCGTTTGCCCGCTCGGCCGGCGGATAGGAGGGCGGCCGGGATGGGTGGCGTCCTGGCTACCAGGCGCCGTGCGTCTGCCACTCAGAGGTCGACCGCGCGTCACGCCGTCGCGGCGCCGCCTGTTCGCACGCGACGTGTATTTTGTAAATAAAACGTTTGAGCCCTCGCACCGGTTTTGGAAGGTCAGAATAGTCAGAATTTTAGAATGTGATGTACGACAATCCCTACCCCCCACCAACTCGTCATTTGGTTTCCAGGTTGTGACGGTTCGCATTTAACAGTAAACGCGGCGATTGACCGCGTGTGCGCTCTACGTAAATTATAAGCTGTCATTTTATACAAATTTAGCAACTTAAAAAAAAAGTACTGTAAACACAAAATATTGCCATTCTCACACTGGCAACGTTGCAGAGGTAGGTCCCTTAAGCCCATCTCCGTGCCTCTGGCCTTTTTAATGAAACCATTAAGGGTTTTCAGCTGCCTCGTGGATTCGTGTTGTGATTGGGAAGACCCTGGCTTGTCCACTTGGGGAGTGAATTTAGCACCGGCAGCCACGCAAAATTCCCCGAGCCACTTAAAATAAAAAAAGGCACGATGTTTTTTTTTACTCTGGGGGGGAAATCGAAAAGCCGCAAAAGTCTTATGTTGCCTCTGACACTTTATTATGGAAATAGCAGCAATTGGAAATATACCATTTTCTGATTGATATAATTCACAGCGTAACAATGGCCATCCCTTTGTCACGATGTTATTTTGCAATAAATGGTACTATTACCGCAGACGCGTCTTTAAAGCATATATGCTAAAATTATGTTTGGGGGAAAAAAAAAATACTTATTTAGGCTGTACTTTGGAAACATTAACGGTAAGAAAATTGCTTGTTTAGCTGCTCTGTGATTGTTATGTTTTCTTGGCTGCGGTGTGATATGCTGGTCTTGATTGATGGGTTTCGTCCACCCTCCTCCTCCTCCACCACCAACCCCCTTCCTCCCACCCACCCCCTTCCACTGCTGCCCCGTCCCCTCCCCCACCCACTAACAACCTGGCTGCTCATCGGAGAGCTGCTCACGTCCTGCTCGTGAATAATTCATGGCCTCCGTGTGAAGTACCCCCCCACCACATACAGCGCAGCCTTCTTCTTGCCTCCTGTACGCTCTCGTACCTGGGTGCCAGCCGGTCCAACCCCCCACCCCCGCCAGAGATTGTCATCGTCGGCGGTGTTGTTATTTTCCACCACTTTCCCCCCCCCTCCCTCCCTCCCTCTGCCCCAGTAGAAATTATGACGTCTAATGGAGTGGTAGTAATTATATTAAAATATATTAATTCGAAATAAATTAACGGAAGGCTGTGGTTTATCGCGCGTTGTTTTTTTTTAATTCCGAGCTTTTTCGGAATTGTCATTTCGCGCGCGTGAAAAATCTATCCCGTTGCCCTTCTGCTCGTTAGTAAATATGAGCAAGGTGGAATTCTACCGGGCTGTCGGTAAAACCATGTAAGCAGAATAGAATAATGCATGCCGTTGATCGTTGCGCGGCTTGCTGTCCACTGATGAATGGTGTTTTGGCTTGTATTTATATAGGCCTTAAAAATGTAACTCTTGCACGTAGAAAATACTTTTTATATATCGTCTGTGTACCTAGCGGAAGTTTTAAAATGCACTATAAACCACCAATTGCATTAGGATAATGTCGCTCTGTTCATAACAATGATGGCTATATTTCTAACGTACGCAATATTTCACGTACATGAGTGATCGCTACTCTGAGTTTAAAGTTACGCAAACACCGATTGCGCTGAGAGAAGTGAGTGACAACGTGCGGCATTTAGGAACACGGGCGGTGTTACTCGAGAGTTTAAGCTTGCTGTTCGTTGGGCAGGTCTGTGCCTGGGGTAAAAGGGACCCAGACAGAGAGCGAGATGGAGCGAATGAATGAAGGAGTCTGAAAGATTTGGTGATAAGAGGGAGAATCGGTGAGAGGAGGTAGAATAGGTGGAGACGACAAAGATAAAGACATGGAGAGAGGGACTAAAGGAGTTGCAGGGACAGAGCGATAGCGGGGAGAGATAGAGAAATATTCAGTGCGGTTGGGAAGATAGAGGTGATGGAATTGGAGATAAAGGGGGAGAGAGGGAGAAAGGAGAGTGGCAGAACGCAACGGCGGTTTGGTCTGACCACAGAGATTCCAGCAGTCTCCTTCGGTCGGGTGGGTTCTGCACAAATGCACACAGCCAATCTTGCTCAAACACACGCGCAGGCACGCACAGGCACGCATGCGCAAGTGCACACGCGGCCGCCCGTAGCGCCCACGCAAACCGTGCACACGAGTGTGGAACGCGCGCACACATACACACGCAAACAAAACGTGCAAATCTTGCCAGCTCCCACACACACCCACACGTGGAAACAATTACAGGGTCGTGGGATGCACGCGTAGAAATTCTAAACATCTGCACCCAAAAAAAAAAAATGTTCATCTTGAACCGCATACTTTGCTAAGTGCAAGTACGTATAAGGAATCGCTGAAGTGTTTCATTTACAGTTACAATTACGGACTCGTAAAAAGTTAAGTCCCCCCCATTTTTAATTTAAAGATAATAAAAACGGGCGCTTTAATTTTTTATGATTTGGTTTAATTTTTATGTGTTAAGGTTACGTGCATATATGTAAATGTAATTCACTGACACTCTGTAAAGCCAGGGTCGCAAAGGTAATTTTTCACGACATTTTTCCCGTGTATATTGCGCTCAGTTGATATAGGGAAAGGAACTTTAAATAATGCCTGTGATAACTATTTTCCTTCGCTGCTCCCTGACACCCTATCTGGCTTAATATTGGATCACAGTAAAGTGTAACTTTAGTAATACAGCATGTAATATTTTTTTTCTTCCCCCCCCCCTCCTTCGTGTCTGCTCGTCTCAGACAAATGAACCGCGTGCAGTTAGGGTGCATTTATCACTTGTTCATTTAGGGCGGCCTCAGTCGCTTTGTTGCCTGTGGTCTTATTTGACTCTTTCCTCGTGTGATTTGTGTGTGCTTTATGACCCAGCGCAGGAAACAGCTGATTGATGCTGCGTGCTCATGGGCGGCTGTCCCCGTGGCTGTGTTGATTAACTCTTCCGCGCGCGGTTTCCCCGAACCCGAGCCGGCGATGCGCGGCTCGTAGACCTTGCGGCGCGGCCCCTTTTCGCGGCGGCTCTCGGCTCCGCCATCGCGTAACGAGGGGGGGGGGGGCGGCGGCGGTTAGACAAAGTGACCGAACGCGCGGTCACTCCGAGTCGCGTGCGTCGGCGTCTCCTGAAAGGATTTCGGGGCGGGCCGCGGCAACGCGGGTACGCGAGCGAAACCGCGTGCCGGCCGAGCGGGTTAAGCGTCCCGTGGCTCCGTTTTTTCATTCCGCAAGTGCTGTCTAGATCATAGGCATAATATCGGACGCTGCAAAATCACGCAACGGCGCGTTAAGTGCTCGCCACTGCATCAGTCGCCTGGTTGGCATGGGTCACTTGTACCTGTCACTTTCAAGACGAGACCGTTTTGGGATCACGGCTAACGGATTTAAAAATTACTTTTAATAGACGGCACCGCTCACTCAATTTGCTTAAAATAATAGTGTTCCCGCCGGCTGCCTGTCTCCCCTGTCATTGTGCACGTTTGGGTGGGGAGGGGGGGGGGAAAGGGGAGAGAAAAACCGAATAATACAAATGTATACGGGCCGTGACGCTCGTTGTTTTCATCTGGCGCGACCTGAAAAATCGAGGGTGCGGGCTGCGAACGTGCCCCTCTCAGCTCCTGCACGCAATTAACGACTGCAAACGTGGAAATTGGATAGAGTGGGCACGTGCCAGGGAGGGTGAACGTGTGTAGGTGGCGGGCACGCTTGCCACCCTGCCGTAGAGTGCAGCGTCAACGATTATAATTACAAGGCTCTTTATTTACCCACAAATGCCTCGCTGGGTAGGGGTGGCACGGTGGCGCGGTGAGTAGTGCTGCCACCTCACAGTAAGACGACCCCAGGTTTGAATCGCGGCTCGGGTGCCGTTCTGTGTGGAGTTTGCGTGTTCTCCCCGTGTCCACGTGGGTTTTTTGGCGGGCGCTCCGGTTTCCTCGCACAGTCCAAAGACATTCTGCTGCATAGGTTAATTGGCCTGCAGACTAAATTTCCCCCTATGCCCTGTGATGGACTGGCGCGCCATCCTAGGTATAGCCCTGCTTTGTGCCCTGTGTCTGCCGGGATAGGCTTCGGCTCACCATGACCCTGTACAGGATTCAGCAGTTTCTGACAATGGATGGATGGATGCTTCGCTGAGTCTCAAGACCCCTTGTCAGGCATTTCTCTGTCCAAGTACGAATTATTCGGAGTGAATCGGTTGACCCCTCCGATTATTCAATGAAGCGTCCCTATTCTGGTTTTAATATTACGGTGACCACAGCGGCCTCTAGTGGCTGCAGGGATCCCATGAGTTCTTTTCAGACAACATGCACGCATTAAGCAGCTTAGAATCTTACACAATAAAAAATACGAATTGTTTTGCTTAAATGTCTATCTATTGCATTCATTGGCACCGTTTGGGTGATGACGGTGGTGCAGTAGTTATTGCATTGTATTGTGAACCAAGTGACCTGAGTTCACTGCCCTGTCACAGTTATTAACATCGATGGATATTGATATCTGACCCTGTCCTGGAAGTCTGTTCTCAACAACCCACACCAGCAAGCATGATGAAGTATGATCAGAAAATCCAACAACTAAGTCCTTCATCCAACAGTGAATTTCCAAGGGCTGAAAAGTATCATAACAACAGTCATTTCCGTGAAACCTAAGGATACGTGAACGTGGTCACGCACGCGCTCTGTTTGTATAGTTTTATTAACTCGGATCGATACACGCAAATTGTGCGTTAACTCGGGGAATTATACACAACCAAACATTGAGTCGGTGCGCTGTGTGCGCACACGGAATAAGGTTTGCCATTGGGAGGCATGCTCCGAGGCTTCCCAGTCGCCAAGACAGTGCCGCGTTTAGGGTGACATGCCAGGTATGGGTTGACATCCCTGACCCCCAAGTCATACAGAGGTACTGTATATATAGACGCGTGTTTATTCAGCGCGTTCGTATGTTTATATATCATTTTGAAGTACATTTTAAATGTATGAGGCATTGTGTGCGCAGGGTCCGTCCGCTGTTGTTGTTACATGACCCACGCGGCTCGTACGGTCTCGGGAAGGTCACAAGCTAAATGCGACGGGGGTGAGGGCGGGAGTACGTGCGTGGGGTTTTGGAGACTCGGCGCAGGCGATAGCGTGCGGCCGCTGCGCCCGTCCGTGCGTCTCCGCCGCGGCGCCTCCTCGTTCACACGTGAACTCCGCTTCACACCGGGCTGCACCCCGTGTCACAGTTCAGGGGCAAACGGGGAGAGAAGGAGATGGGGTGGGGGGTAAAAAATGGACGGCGCAAAAAAATCCAGACAGGAGCTGAGCCGCAGACGAAATGTTTTTTGAGGGGATAGCACTCGAACGGCACGCAAGGAAGCCTGACATGCAACCTGTTTTCTGTGCTACCTCAGGCAGCTCCCGGCGAGGAAGTTAGGCGTTTGCGGCAGGCCTGCTCCACCAACCTTGCCTCCCGAGTTACTGGATTAGTGGCTCGACATCCTCATCGTTAGCCGTGATCTATGCGCCGCTAGATGAAGGCCACCCTCCAGGTTTGCGATGTGGCGATGCGCGCAGCACCTGCACACGAGCTGACCTCGTTGCTCCGTCGCTGCAGTGCACCACCCCCTCGGGTGTGCTCCCTCCACTCGCCGCCAGCTCTGTTGGTTTTGACCGCCGGCCCCATCATCCCTTCGAGTGGTTTGTGTGTGCTGCCCAAGCCCACTTACTAGTTTCAACAATCACTATGATAATTAGCTTGCATTTGATCTCTGATCCATGTGTTCCTCTACCCGCCACTCGGTGCGATTCCAAGCATGCCCCCTTTCCGGGCTAGTGGTGCGACTTTCAGCTTTTGTCCCGTTTTTTCTTTGTCAACGTCGGGTGTTTCTGATCCAGCGAGTAACGCACGCTGATGCGAGCGATCAGCCCGTTTTCCTCTCTAGGTACAAATCGCACGGTGCTATTAGTCGGTAAAGTTGTCAGAGGCCTCTCCGCGTTTATTGCGCGGGTATTGAAAAGCATAAAAAAACCCGCAAAGGATACATCAAATGAGAAAAACAAAACTGTCGCACGCACGGTCGCTCGCCTTCGCCCAAACGCTCGCGAGCAAAACAAAGCCCGACCAGAACAAAATGTATGCCATTTAAGTGCTTAAATGTGCAAGATACAAATCCATTTACAAGAACACCATTCTGTCAGAAACGGTTTGCTGTTTTAGCTAAAATCTAACATCTCGGTGCATTTTTTAAACACGGTGGGTTTGGGGGGTTTGGGGGGGGGGCGGTTGGAGGAGGGTGGTGGGGGGGGTGCTGCGGTGCTCGCGTGTCGCGTATCACCACTCGCTGCTCTTGAATAGTTGATGTGGCAGCTCTGTGAAGCGCACGCCTTCGGCGCTTCAGGTTTAGGGCACGTTTGCCGCGGGTTCTTTCGGAGCGACACGCATTTGCGGTTGTGCCGGTTAGGCGAATTACCTTGCAGCCAGCAACACAACCCCCCCCCCCCC
>JAZEWU010000012.1:1721892-1750985 GCA_036362915.1 Geotria australis | reverse complement strand
TTGCGGCGGGGATGAGAACTGCCGAGATGGCGTGGATCGCTGCGTCGAGGCCGAGCGGGGAGGTCTTTATCCGCGTTAACGGTGATTGAATTCTGTCGCGGTGGAGCACTCGCATGGACTCGTGTGTCTGGGGCCTCGCGAGGACGAGTCGTTAACTACTGTGTTGACTAAACTCGCGCGTTTTATTGAGCTGCGTCACTTGCGCGCTTGGTCCGAGCGCCGTTCGTACAGCGCTGGGGCCCTCGCTGCGGCGGTATGCTTCACAGACGGGTATAGTCGGTCGGTAGTGGACGGCGCCATCGCTAACTGGACATACCGCATTTATCGAGTTATTTTGTCGTTAGTTTAAAATCGGTTGTTTTAGAATCGCGTCGGGATTTCATCGGTTCGCTCTATCCCTCAGCATTGTTTACTCTGGATTTTTTTTTCCTTATAAACACTAAATAATTCTACGCCGTGCAAGAGCCGGGGGGGGGGAGGGAATATCTGCTCGGTCGGTGCGGTCTTTCGGTGGGGATTGATTGACGAGTGTAACGAGCGAGCGTGTAGGTGCGTGCGTCCCCGTGAGAGCCTGCGCCCAGCCGGAGGGGAGGCTGGGAGTATTCGTGTCCGCTCGTGCTCGAGTTGTTATAAAATTAGAGGCGTCGGTGCTCGGGTGGGAAGGAGCGAACAACGGCTTGGGAGTAATTTGCCGGGAACTCTCCGAAGGCTGGGGCCCTTCGTTTATTTTTATAATTGTCTTTATTTTTAGTCCTCCTGCCCTCACCGTTTAAGCCGTCGCGGTGGCGACGGTTCGGATGTACGTACCGCGTCCGCGGAGTAACGAGGCGGCCACGGCACAAGCAGACCGTTGTGAAACGTACGAAAAAAAACCGCGTGGCCGCGCTAAACCGCCGCACGTTCATGCTTTCGGGCGGCCCACCGGCGAACTTGTTAAAAATGTAAAGTTTGCGCGGACGGTGGTGAACGTGACCGTGCGGGGGGGCTGCAGCCGCGACTATGGCACACAACGCGGCGTGCTGACATGTTAATCACCGCTGGCGTGGCTTGTCATCGCCGCGTACACACGTCGCACACGGGCGCGTCAGCCGGGCCGCGAGCACGCAAGTGCCTCCAGCAGAACCCGGCCACGAGGGGTGATGACTGAGAAACAACATTTCTGGTCTGGTGCAGAAGGAGATGCGTTACGATCGACCGATTCCTCCCGGATGAACGCAATGCAAGTCTTGGCCGTTATCGACAAAAAGTTACGACCGGTGTCCCGTGATTAAACCTCAGAAAGTGTGCGTTGGAGAATATAATATCGTATTTTTGATCATTTAAGTGAAAATTATCTTCCGGTCTTGTGTCTTTTAAGGCGAGTTTGCGAGAGAATAAAGATGCACACTCGGGAAGAGCTTTATTAGAGCCACTTATGAACGTATGGCCCCTTGCAGAGCGTCAAACATTCGGCATTCTTTAAATTCTAATCTATCGCCACATATTTTTTTATTTTATGAAAACAGCAAGCAACGTGTGATTGAGCAGCCCTTTGCATATAGCTATATACACACACAGCTATAAAAGCCGTTTTTTGCGGAGGAAAATCAATATTTTGCAGTTGAAATCAAAACAACACCTCCAAGTAATTATTATTTTTTTGCTCGTTCTCCTATGCAGTCGCGTAATTGTTTCAAATGTAATCGCCGCTCACACGCACGTTATTTCCACCGGCCGCGGTGGGCTGAACCTAATGACAAGCATCTATTTACACCGTGTGCACGTGCGCGCGCGTCTGTGTTTTTCAAACGCTCTTCACATCTTCCACGGTTTCCACCTTGCGTTAAGTGCACGATGGACACTTGAGTAATTTTCTTTCTGAGCACAGTGTCCGGTACATTTGTGAAGTGGCGTTGGTGTGCGGCCACCAATTAAGCTGATGCAACCGTGGCGTGCCGTCCCGTGTCTGCACACTGTGGCGTTTCCACACGTTTTAATGCGACGGTCACGAACTCCCCAGTTAGTTTACGCGATTTGTTTTAATAACGCGAAGCCTTGCGTTTTCGTAAGACCAGAGGGGGTCTCGCGAGTGCGAGCAGACGAATGTTGCGGGCGCACTGTCTAACGCGAATTTTCCACGGTCGGCTGTAGCTTTGCGAGCGTCGGTCTTTGCGATCACCGCACTCGCATGCGCAGTGGGCGAGTGCGCTTACGAAAAGAAGACGAAAATTCTGGAGGCGCTTCGTGCAAAAAACATCGCAAAACATTGTGGGGAGAAAAAAGTTGTGCATTTTGATGTTATAGTCTAGCTTCGTCTCTTCTTTTTTTCCCCCTGCCGTAACCTCTAACTTTTTTCCACCCCCCCCTCTCTCTCCAGAGCTGCAGGCCTACGCGTCGCGACTTGCATCGTAATTGTGCCTGAGCGTTAAAAGAAGAAGCCGGGTGCATTTTCAAACGGCCAGAGCGAATGTTCGCGCGCGTACGCATTGTGTGTGTGTGCAGAGCGGTTGTGTGATGGTTAGCGCATTGCGCTACGTATCCGGTGACCCGAGTTTGATTCCCGCTCATGACCAATAAGAGTGGTCTTGGGCCACCCCTAGGTCGATTCAGCCTTAAAATGTAGTTCCTGGAACCGTACACGGATTGCTGGGTCTGTAGCGCAGTGTGTGAACGGCGACACTATGCTTCCGCTCACGTCACACACACACACATATTTGTGCACGGTTGCCATCTGTCCTAGTTTTCCCAGGATTGTCCTGTCTTTGATGTAGCTGTCCTGGAAAATTTGTCAGTCCCTCCCAGGACATTAAAAGTCCCGGCTTTTGTCAATTGTGTAAGAATACATCACTCCGGACAATTACTCGTAACATGATGTTCTCCCTATTCCAGTATTGGAAGATGTTCTTCTCCCTATGATACGTTCCAGTAGTTTTTCTACCTCCCGGTTGGCAACCTTAGCACGTTTGTGCGTCCGCGCACAGCAATATTTGTGTGCGTGCGCGCGTTGCGTTGCGTGCGCTCGCTTACTCCGGTGTGTTGAGCGTTTGCTCCAAGGAGGGAGAGCAAAGTAGGCTTCTGTTGGCATGGGTGCAACAGCCTGGGCTGAAGCAGGCTTTGGCCTGGAGGGGGGCCGAAGGGGAAGTGGAATAGTGTGCTAATAGGCACGAGCCAGAGCCTGTGTTCAAACATTAATGTGAGCGTTGTAGTGAGATTGTTTCAGAGCCACACGTTTTTTTTTTGACCACTGCACCAAACCCCGCCAGACCACTTTGCTCTAGTCTTTGCTTCTGTACAAGGTTTATGGCTGAGCTTTCCATTAGCATTGTGGGCCCCTTAAGAGGATGGAGCGAGAGTGGAGATAGTGTGGGAGAGAGCTTGGGCAGGAAGGACAGGCAAGCGGCCAGAGGGAGGGGTGTGGTGGGGTTTTTTTATGAAAAGGGACCAAAAAAAATATTTATTAGCAAATTTTTATTAAATTAAATGCATCGAGTTTTTGCTGTTGCGCATTGTGAAGGGGGCCGAGTGGCGCAGGGGTCAGAGCTTGGAGGCAGCACCACCGAAATCCCAGATTCAAATTTTGGCAGCCATCCGTTCCTAAAACGGGTTCTCAAGTGTGGTGAATCGATGGTCTCGGGCTAAGAACCAATGGCTGCAAACAAAAAAACCGCCCACATTAAATGAGTTTTCTTCGCTTAACTTTGGCCGATTTCAGCCCTAAGACTTAACATTTTCAGTATGATCGACTTCCAATGAGCGATCTTTGCAAGGCATATTAAAGGTGTGGATAAAGAAGCTCACTGAAATGGCCTGTGAAATAGTTCTGTAGTTGAAACTTCAAGGGCTGTTTTCTGACACAGGATGCTGCACTTGTGTCTCCAAAGTTCCAAATGAAAATTGTCTCATGAGACGACGATGTTGGCACAATTGTAATATAGTAAATGAGAGGCATGGGCGAAGACTAACAAATACTTACATTGTGATGAACAATGAATACAGCTGTTGCGATTGTTCTAATAATACTCTGCACATTTATTAACGGCCAGAGGTGAGTGCAGGAAATGGATGTCAGGAGAAATGTGCCTCCTGCCGCAGACTTCCTCCCAAATATCCGTAACGGGCGCACGCGCCCGCGCAAACCCGAACCTGCTCATGCACTGTATTTCTTCAGACATTTGCCAAGCGCCCCAAGCGTATACCTGCATGCTCGCTCACACACACACGCACGCTTGCGCACACTCCCATTCGGAGGGCTCCTCGGGCGTGCGTTCCCGAAATAGGACCAAAATGGCCGCGCCGGAGTTGTTCGGCTTAAACATTCGTGCTGAAGGTTCATCAGCAACAATCTATCGGGCAGCCTCCTCCTCCTTCCATCTCTCCCCCCCCCAACTCCTCCTCCCCTTCCACCCCCCCTCCCCCCCACGCAACCTTACTCATAGCATTCAAGGATGCATACCGATGCACTGTATGTTCAGTGACATTACTGAAGTCGCATTTTAATTCACGTTTTGGCATAGCTTCAGGGCTGCATTAGTGATTCATTGTGCTTGCAGGATTTTACTGAAATCCCGCTGTCCGAAAGGAATGTAGCAGCTGTTGTGAGCTCCGAGCCGTCTCCGGATTCTATCGTGAGTCTGGAATTAAAGTAAAAAGATCAAGTTATCAACGGACTCTTGCGGGGGATTTGTGCCTTTGCCTCGTTGCGTGTTCTGGGGCTGATGTGTCCACTCTAATAGGGTTTCACGGAACTAGAAAAGACTGCAACGATATTCGCGGAAAGTCTGCTCCAGAGATACGGCGTTGGGAAGGCAGAGTGACACGGATATGAAAAGGTGGATTTTAAATTTGAGCACGATGAATAGAATAAGGACGAGCAAAGGCAGGCGTGCCACGTACAGTGACCGCAGGTTGATGATGAAACCGGCGAGAAGCACAGCACGCTTTGCTTCAAATGAATATACGCAGGGTAGCGCACTTTACACGCCTTAATGCCCGGTGGAAATTGTTCAGGATGGATGTTGTTGGGCGTATGTAAAGTGGTGAACTTGAAATTACATTATTTATTCTCCCATTACTGTTTTCGCTATTGGGCGTTGTAACAGGGCGGCATGGCGGCGCGGTGGGTAGCGCTGTCGCCTCGTAGCAACAATGTCCCCTGGTTTGAATCCCGGCTTGGGTGCCTTTCTGTGTGGAGTTTGCATGTTCTCCCCTTGTCCGCGTGGGTTTTTTTTACTGGGCACTCCGGTTTCCTCCCACAGTCTGAAGACATGCTGCTGCATAGGTTAATTGGCCTGCGGACTAAATTTCCCCCGGTGCCCTGTGATGGACTGGCCTCCCATCATGGGTATAGCCCTGCCTTGCGTCCTGTGTCTGCCGGGATAGGCTCCGGCTCACCGCGACCCTGTACAGGATTAAGCGGTTTCTGACACTGGATGGATTCATGGCATCATAACAATGCGTTGATTTGTCGATGAATACTGATTCTTCCGCTTATGATCCATGTATCGGTTTCAGTCTCAGAATCGATCGTTTCTTGCTATTTATGTAAATTATATGCTCAAGTGTCAGTCCTATTGAACAAACAAGACGGAACAAATGAAACGAGCGTACAAGACGGACAAGTGTGACCTCGAGACACGCGATGGAAACGTGACCCCAGTTTATTTCAATTCGTAGAATCACCGGGGAGATGAATTATACTTGGTTTAATGCCGTGATCCGGAAGCCAAGTTTAGTGTTGTCATTTGGCCGGTTGGTCCGTGAAGGTGTTCTCGAGCCCACCGTCAGAGCATCCTGCCGTCGTGGGAGTTCAAAATGATTTAACAGCCAAGTGTAATTCTCTGGGCTGGGGCACGAGTTCACGCAATGCGCTGTGAACACGGCGACCCGAGTTCAATCCCTGTCTAAAATCAGTGGTCAGTGATATTTCAACCAGTCCTGGATTGCGCCCTCCATCGCTAACCTGCACAACCAACGTGATTTTAAATATGGTCAAAAGAGCCCCCATGATCAACACTGATTGGGGCGGCTTTCATCCAGCAGTGGATTGATGAAGGGCTGTCAATTATATTGGTGTAGGTTTTCACGGATAGATTCATGATGGTTGCTTTTCATAGCTCTTCTTTCGGGATAGCCGTGTCGAGCTTTCTCCCTCGCGACGTTTCACCTCCCAAGTTGGAAGCATGGTGAAGCCTGATGATGCTTTCAACGTGGGAGGCGAAACGTCACTGGGGGGGGAAAGAAGGTGATGGCTTGACACGGCTATACTGAAAGAACACCTCTGAATAGCAACCATCGTCAATTGTATTACTAGTTATACATTTGTCATTGAGCATCGTTTATAAAAATGCACTTCATCCCCTTACGCATGTGTGTGTCTCTTGAGTGGGCACTTTGAGGACGCTGTCCCCACAGGACGCTGGGGCTGGGTGTAAACCCACACTCCAGCGGCGAGCCCTGACCAGCAGGTCACCCACTCCCCCCCGAACGCTCTGTTGTACGTCTAATTACACGTGGATTTGTACATCCGCAAATACAATAATAGTGATGTGGATGAATTATAAGTGAAATGCAAGTTATGTGTAATGAACCTTCAAATGTGCTCTATGGCCCCAATTGTAGCTTATTTGTCCGCCGTGCGCGCGTGGCACGAATGCCGGGGTGTCCCCTGCTCTCTGCTTCATTTGAATGCAAATTGGACGTAGGGCATGGGGCTAACCCGCGGTAGCAAAGGGCACAGTCACTTATGGAAAAATTTGAATACAAATTGTCAAGCGATGTCCATTGAGTGTCATAACTGATCTGCGCGCAGATTGATCGCCGTGCCCCATTAACATCGAATGCGATCCCGCTTGGTCTCGCAAAGTCGCGGGCCGCTCACCAAAGTTACGCACGCCAAGGGTCGTTAGGCTGCACAGTGGTAATCTGCGGTGGGGGGGGGGGGGCGAAAAGCTGGCGGTGCTCCGCGTTGATTAATTTCGACGTGGCGAGAACAGTGTGACCGAAGGATAGGTGGGGCGGAATAGTCTGGCGAATTGCGCCGGTTTTAAAACGGGGGGAAATAAAAAGCGCCGCGTTGCTGCGCGAGTCGGCTCGGCAAACCGCAGACGCTCGCTTTGCCGTGACGCTGAAAATAAAACGGAGCCGTAACGGAAAGTGCATTTTTTGTTGTGTGCAAGCTGCTGCAATAAAAGCCAATCAAATCCAATTGTGATTATTAACGTTCTTTGCACATATTTTGTGTGATAAACGTAATAAGTACCTTGGCCAGTGCAGGCACCATAACAGAATACAGAATGCACCGAAAAAGATAAGCGGCTTTTGAATTAAAAGTGTGGGGTTTTTTTTTTTAACACTAATGGAGCAAAATTAAACTTTAATTTGCCCGTACTAATTGGTCAGCTTTCGAATCCATTTGCCACGGTGGCAGAAAGTCTGTTGAATTTCTACGGCTCAGCGTGTCAAACGTTGGTGGGGGGGGGAGGGTGGTTGAGTCCAAGAACGCAACAGGCCCAATTACAGAAATTAGTGGCCTGTTTTGCGGTCGGCCTATTCTGCCCATTCACGTTGTTGCTGCTGCGAGGGCCAGGGCTTGTAAATCATCGCGTTTGTTAGCCTGTCCGCTTTAATTGAAATCGTTTCACCCGCCGCATCCATTAATTCAATTAAAGCCTCATGCACTGTGGCTGCCACCTCCTCCTTCCTTCCCCCCCCTCCGCGGTCTCTCAATCCCTTTCACGCACGTGCCCGTGTTGATGTCGGTACACAAAGGCTAACACTATTTGGCCGGGCGCCACTGTTGGGCTCTGCAGGCTCACCGGCAAATTGCGCCGCTGATTTGGCTTTTGTGTCGGCCTTGTTCTTACTGCCCACGCGCGCTCGCGCTTGTGCGCGTGTTTGCGTTCGCGGCTTTTGTTCGGAACACGTGCCTGCCCGTTTGGGTTTTTGTTCCCCCGTCGCTTCTCCTCGGCGTGTTTGCCCGCGTGGCGTCCCGCACGTACGTGAATCTTCCCCTCACGCTCGGATTTTTTGTTTGTCTTTATTAACCTACCGACGGGATCTTGTTAAGCTTGGTTACGTTTTGTCGCAAGTGTGTTTCGTAATGCGGCGTAGGTATGCCGCTTGGTAGTGCATCCATAAAAGTACAATAAAGGGGGTCAGGGTTGGAGTCAAATTCCGCGCTTCCGCTCGGAGCGTTGTGTACGGGGACCGTCGTCTTCCCTCTGTTGAAGTGGCTCTTTCACGTGTGTCATCTCACCCTGTGTCACTGAGCTCTGCCTGTGTTCCTGGTTTTGTTCTGATGTTCGCGGACCCAGTGGTCCGATGGCATGGAATACGTGCATTTGCATAAGCACGGGTTAATACGATTTCTCAGTTTAAAATTTTAAGAATGTACGAATGCTTTGCTCGTAACTTGTAAGGAATGCATGCTGCCTGAGGAAGGACTTCGTATACGGTGCAAGAGCTCGTCTGTAAATAGTGACCCGCTTAATGGCCAGGTGTCACCCGACTTATTTAATCCGCTACGCAACTAACCTTGTGCATTTCTCGGTGTGTGTGTGTGTGCGTGCGTGCGCGTGTGTGATCTTCCACCAGCTTTGTGTCATCCTGGAGCCCATGCAAGAGCTCATGTCCCGGCACAAGACGTACAACATCAGCCCACGCGACTGCCTCAAAACCTGTCTCTTTCAGAAGTGGCAACGCATGGTCGCCCCTCCAGGTACAGCGCTCGCGCGTCCCGCCGTGACCCGCCGCGCCGTGGTGGGCCGGCCAGTCCCCGCGCCCTCCCTCCTTCACCCTCGAGCGTTTCTCCCTTTCCTCGACCCTTCTTCCAACGCGCCCTTCCTGCGCCGACCTGCTGCCCTCATTTCCCCGACCCCGCCGACCCCCCCCCCTCCCCGTGCTGCCGGCCTTCTCCGCGTCCTAACGACGAAGCCCAGTTGCGAGCGTGACCCGGGGTGCGTCGGTGTCGAGCAATCACGCCGGTTATAACGTTCGCCGCGAGTACGGCAACGCAAACAGTACATTTCCATTTTACTTCTCTCATTAGAGTTACGTTTGCGCACCGCACTGCATGCCTGCCCGTGTGTGTGCGCGCGCGCGCGTGCCTGTGAGTGTTTTGTTATTAAAACCCGAAGCAACCCTTAACGCTCCGCTCTCGGTGGCTCGCTTTATTTTCCTGTTTTCGGAACGCGCGCACACGTCGCGAGCAAATCCGCACCGCGATTGCTACCCGCACGCCGCTCGGCACGCACGCTCGGCACGCGCGCGCGCGCGCGCACTGTGCATGCTCCGCCGGCGAATCACACCGATCGCGTTTGTTTACGTCCATCTCCACCGTCGACCCATCCTGAGGCCACGTGGGCCTCATGCGGCTTTGACCACCTGCCGCCACCAGGCCTTGCGGTCCTGGGCCGTGACGCGCTGTTCGCCCAGGCAGATGCCTCAAGCTTCCCGGTCCCTTTCCACAAGCTCTGTCCATCGGCACCTCGGCCTGCCTCGGGGCCCACGGCCCTCGGGGCTGATTCTCAAAAACCCAATGGCCGATCTTCGCGGGATCCATTCGGTACAGCTGCCAAATTTGTAAATAAGACAAAAGCGAAAGAATGACATGCGATTTAAGATTTAAAACGTAACGATGATTAGGCATGTAATGGTCCGCTCTTCCCCAGCGATGTGACGACTCCGTCACGATTTGGGGTCTAGATTCTATTTTAGGATTTATTCCCTTTTTTTACGTCATTTTGTTGTACGTGTCTCTTTTTTTCTGCCTCTTTTGTACAGCTTCGATTGCTCCACTAGCGTCAACCCAACGTTAACACACCATCCGCTTACAACACGGGCAGATCCCGAACGTTCGATTCCCACGGCGCACGATTTGACGCGCGCAGTCGCGAGCGCGAGGCCCGATTTCCAGTCGGCGAATCGATGCATCGTTACATGCCTAACCAGTAAATTGCAGTGCTGATGCGAGTGATGTTACGCTGGAATGCGACAGTGTGCGACGAACGCGAGTGAGGGAGTGGATTGAAACTGTGAGCGCCGTCCGTCCGCGGTGCCGCTCATGACGTGCTCCGCCCGCCCCCTCCCCCCCCCCGCCGTGTGGCGCGCGCGTGCCTTGTGCGCAGCAGAGCCAACCCGCCCGCAGACCAAGAAGCGGCGCAAGCGAAATAATTCTGCCAGCAGCACCTCCAATTCGAGCGTGGGGCCCAACAACGGCACTAACAAGAAGAAGAGCCCGGCGGGGAGCAACTTTAGTTTGGCCAGTCAGGTACCTGTAAGCATCGATTTTTCTATTCCTTTAACGCCACACTTGCAAAACAGACGAGCGAGCGAGCGAGCGTGTGGACGAGTGTAAAATACATGGAATGGGTGGACGAGCGAGTTGTTGAGTGAGTGACTGAACGAGCGAGTGGATGAATACGCGAGCGAATGAGTGGGCCGTAAAGTGCTGCCTATTGGCTAGCCGCAACATTTCAGAGCATTGGGACTCTAATGTCCAACTTTTAATCATCCTGGAAAATCTCGCAAATTATCGAGATTGATCTTCTGCAGAGTCCTTGTTAGAATGCTCGCTCAGTCCCTCATTGAGAATCTTTGCTGCAAGCGGAAGCCGGAACGCGCGGAGGAAAGTCGCACGTGCGACGGGGGGTGGGTTAACGCTCGACAATCTGCGCGGATAAGTCACCAACTCGCTTGCCGCGCTGCCCTTATGCAAACCCTGACGGCCTTATTGCAACTGAGCCATACATTGCCCTCTGTAAATAAACAAATAAATGCCTCTATGTGCCCTGTGCCCTTTAATCATGGCAGCCACGCTCTGCCACTCCTTAACCCGAGGTTACTGGAGAGTCCACCTGCGCTGCCTCCGTGCACGCGCTCCATTCCCGTATTCGGATCAAGCCGCACCGCCGCGGCATACCTGTGGCGTTGTGGTTTCGGAGCCAGAACAAAAGCTGGGCGCAGGCAATTTCTAATAATTGTCCGTTATTTCACGAGCCGAGAGCCCATTGACATAAATGTCTTTTTGCGAGTTGAATGTGGATAATGGTAATCTTCTAATCGTGGATAGTGTGCAAAATACGTTTATAATTGTAGATACATTTAAGCTGTGGGTTTGGGTGATAATACTCTGAAATAGCATATATTTGTCGTCGTAAATTAGGTGAGTATTGATTCATTCCCGGAGGAATTTGATGAATTGTAGCGATTCAGCATTCCTCTTCAATCTAACAATAAGTTATTTATTTAACGTACCGGAGAATATAGGGGCCCCTTGTGGCTGCAAGGGTCACGTGAACCCATGACCTCTAATGTTTATGAATCGAAATACAGGTACACCAAATCTTACACGTGCTGTTAATTGCATGTACCATAAGCTGAAAAATCTTATTAAATAGATGAATCAGATGTGTAGTTGCGCATGGCTTTTAACATTTGCTTTATACAAGTCAGAATCCTATCATTGTGTTACATGTAGCTTGAAACTAGGGTAAGGTGTGGGTACACCTACCTCTGGAACACGCAGCAAAATTACGAGCAATTGCAGGACTGCGCCTTTACCGTGAAACTTTTACATATACAGATGTTTGTTATTACAGCAGAAAATAAGCAGTGAGATTGCAAGCTCTGGAAGCGGGATTTCTTCGATACGACAAACGTAGGAATATATTGAAACTGCGTCGGTGCCGACCGACCACTTTCCGTTCGGCTCTCGGGCCACCTACTGTGTTTGTTTCCATAATACATGGGACGTTTTGTACTTGCCGCTCCTCTTCGGAAAAATGGAGTGCAAGCACATTTCCTTATTTAGCATACTTAGACGCCCCCTGCTATTTAAATAAATTAATAACTAGTTGGGTAAATAAGATTGGAAATGTCACCGTCAGAAACTTCCCCCGTTCTAAAGCTCACAAGGAAGGGCATTTAATTAGGCCTCACATTTCCTGTGCCCATTAATAATCAACAAGACCCACCTACCAAGCCGAAGCCTTTTAAGCCCGTGAACATTTCTGGCTCCGGCAGATACAGACAGCGGCGGCAGCGTTTATTCAAATTCCCGTTCCCTAGCATAACACGTCCGCTACTCCGAAGCATAAAATATACAGGGCCATATAACCCGAGATGAGACGGAATGATAAATACGGGCGGATTCTCGAGCAAGTCCCTTCTCCGCCGACGCACGCCCAGCGTCGCTCGTGCACCGCCGGTGGCCTTCGTTAACTGGCGGGCTGCCCGCGTTGGAGCTGCCTAGCGTCTCCGACCTCGTTGGGGTTTTGCATGCAAACGATAGCAAGGTCAGCCTCGACAACAAACCGCCTCCCCGAGCCCAGGGCTCCTTGTCTCGCAACCTGCGGCACGCGGTGGTGGGCTGGTTTGGCTTGTGCTGCCCTCTAGTGCGGTTGCGAGAGCACTGTCTCTGGTCTGCCGCGCGCGTGTGTGCGTGTGTACGCGTGTGTGCGCGCGCGCGTGTGTGTGTGTGGATCTCTGCATGCCGTCGGGACCCAGATGCAGTGATCCATTTTGTACATTCATTAGCGTGGGAGTAGCTTTGGAGAGAGGGAATTGTGGGGTGGAGGATGGCGGGTATGGAGTATGACGAGAGCTCCCGGGTGGAGGGGGGGGCGGGGGGGGGAGATGTGTGTCTGCTGTGAATGCAGCACTGCTGAAAGGAACGGTGAACCCTGGTGATCTTGTACCTGGAACTGCCTCAAGGCCCCATTTGCATCTGGAAGCTTGTTGCCCTACTCGTTATCGAAGCAAACACAATTATGTGCATGCCCTTTTGATAGTATTGCTGGATGAGGGCTTATTTAACCATACTTCACCACACAGGCCAGTGCAGGTTGGTGAAGCTGGCGAGCAAAGACACGGAAGCATAGAAGTGTAGTGCAACAATAGATTGCGGCTCTAACCTCGCGTGACCACTATCGAGCCCTGCGGCCGCCTATGACAACCTCACATTCGTGGCAGAACACATGGCCCATCCAAGCAATACCCGGGCTCAACGCCGCTTAGCTCCGGCGTCCGATGGGATCGAGCGCATTCCGGGTGATTTGGTCATAGGCGCACATAATTCTACAGTGGCAAAACAAAACCGGGAGGTTACTGAACACATGGCCGTGGCAGACTGGACGATAGACTTACAAACGCAGCAGGGAGCGCCCCATTTAGGGGTGAGCTCGTTATAAAAATGCAATCAACAGAAGCGATCTGCTCAGGAATGGGAAGATTATGATCGCATGAGCACAAGCAGATGACTTTGGGGCTGCTACTTGGCCGTATAATGTTCCCCGGATTTCAAAGCGTCGTGTATGGCTTGAAAACCTTCAAGTGCTTGCGGTCGGGAAAACTTGCTTCCGGACACAAGTTTGCCAGCATGGGCCCGAATGTTTTAAATCCCTTGCTTTATTTATCATACACGCAGGAGGGGGCTTAAGCTGTCTTCCCATCTAGAGACACTCTTGGGTAGTTGATACAAACCCTTGGCGTGCATTTTATTCAAAATATATTTGCTATATTCAAGCAAGACTAAAGGATCCCCTTATAGTCTTCAAAGGACATAGGGCATTGCTGTTCGTGAGCACCTACGAGGGCCGGCACGGCACATGAGTCAGAGTTGTTTTTACGTTGTCGGACACCACGGAGCGTGTTTTTTGTTTCGCGCGCATCAGCAACAAACGAAACACACGGGGGACACGTTGATTAATACAAACACGAGAATGCGATTAGCATATTTTATTTTTGATTTATAATAAAAGAAGCATTTGAAGCACGACATTAGATAAGTTAATGCCCGTCAGCTAAACGTCCAAATTGATTTGTTGCTAATGACTAGTTTTTTTTTTCTCCCCAACCAACTTGTAAATTTCACGTGCTCGTTAATTCAAAGTCATCGCTAATACCCTTTGACGCACTTGCCGATTAGACGACGGCGATCGGCACCACGCTGGCGCCCGCCCGCATGCTCGCACGCACGCACGCACGCAAGCACGCACGCGAAGCCTCCTCTGCCACCGCGGCACGTTGGCCGGTCGGCAGCAGGTGCTTCGTGCGTGGTGTGCGCGTGCGCGTGTTCGTGCGGCGAGCCCCGAGGCGGGCTGCGGGCGGCAAGGGCTGGCGCGCGTCTTACGCACTGGTGGCGGGTAGCGCGTGAAGGAGTGGGGGGCAGGGGGGGGGGCGGTTTACGCAAAGAACGCTGACACCCGCCCGACAGCGTATGCTGGAACAGGTGGCGTCGAGCGCACTGGCGCTCCTCGCAACGCTCAGACTAATTACTTAATTAGGCGAACAAATATTGAAATAATCACGGCGTACTTCATTAAGCGGTTTGTAATTGTAATTAACGTGACTGAGATCCCTCTAACCGCCCCCCCCCACCTACCCACCCACTCCACGATGCCCTCAACCACATCCCACCCCCCACCTCTCCTCCTCTCTCTCTCTCTTGCCCCTCCTTTTTTTTTCAATGACGAGGAGCCAGGGAATTAGCGCGGAGTAATTAGTGGGAATTAACATGCGGCGACGAAAGTTTGTGACGCTGCCGGGTAATGGCTGGGAGGGGATTTGTAACCACGCCAGACGGTGGTGCCTCGCGAAACACACACACAAAAAAAACACACACACAACACACGTGGAATGGTGACGCGACGGTTTAAAAAAAAACGTAAACATCACACGTTCCGCCACCGCTACCGCCTACTGCGGCCGCGGCCACCGTGCGCCACCGCTCCCCGTGCGCCACCGCTCCCCGTGGTGTGTCCTGGCGCTCGGCACCATCGCGGCACGGATTAACGGCCAGCAGCGGTGGAAACGGTCGTTTGATTTATTCGCGCACAGTAATCAAACGCAGCTCAAGTTGTCATGACCTCGTGAATTTCCGGAACTGGAGGACCGCGGCGCCGAGCGATATAAATTTTATCCCCGCAAGAGCTAAATGTAAAACACTTTTCGGCCAGAGACAACAACATCAAATAAACATATCGCGGAGAATGAGCGATTCTGCGCCGCCTTGTGCTTGACTAATTGACCTCCGTGTTTACACGCAGATGCCTTCTGCGCTGTTGCGGAGAGCATGCCTCAATGACAGGATCAAAGCCAGCAAAACACGAATGCGGCACGTATTTAAAACGAAACGAATAAAAAAAATAAACAAAAAAACCCTTGCCAAAAACCCCTCCCCACGCTGTAATCAACCGCACATCAGCTTGCGTTGTCAAACAAGCGGCGTCTTGAGTGCGAGTAGGAATGAATATTGTTTGATAAAGACCAGTGATGGGTTTGATGAATGTGGCCATTTACGACGGGAAACGTTCGGGTGTGGAACAAATTCGCAAACACGACAATCGAGTGGCAGAGGCTGCTAACGGAGAGGTAGGCAGCGATGTGGGATTTGATAACATCTAATTCAAAGGAACAGCTAATGTGCTTGGACACACTTTCTGATTAAGTGGTGTAATGCAGTGTGAACCTATAACCACATTGGGCAGCCACACGGCGCTGGGCCACAAACGCTGTAATTTGACCCCACTCTCTTTTTTTTTAGTGCACAAGCGTCGTGTGGTTCGGTAATGTGAAGCAAGATGTCCGTGTGTACAGTGTAAGCACATGAAACAAATTATCCCCTTTTCATAGTCATCGGCGATGGTCAATCCACTGCTGGATGTGACAATCCACTCAGCATCCGCACACGATTTGATATCACGGCTCCATCTCCTCGATGGGCTTTCTGTCGGATGCCTTGCGTTACCTTATTATTCCTGACCGTATAGACATTGTTATAACAATAATATAATAATAATAAAAACGCATATTGCGCCAATGGCGTACATAGCTCACACACGACGCCCACACAATCAAATTCCACCTCGTGATGGACTCTGATAAAAAAAAAAATCATCACAGAAGGGGATTTTTTTTCTTATCATGTTTAATATGCATTAAATAATCGTGTTTAAGTTGAATTAGAATTTTCATTCGAGCTGCGATTGCTCTCAAATCATTAGCGATACATATTGTAAGCATATGCCACTGCGCAGAAATCTCACAAATACACAGCAATTAAAGTACTTGACGTTAAACGAATTAAATCACGGTCACATGCCGACACGAAGATACGTTTTTATTGTGATGGTAACTGATGACATAAATCACTGTTATTAAGTTGATGTCACTTCATATGCATGTTACATTCAATTCGTTTTTTTATATCTTATTTTAAGCCCGAGCTATCCTGCCATAGAGAGGGAAACTGAGAACGGACTGACGCAGAGCTGGAAATCCTACCGGCTGCACAGTCTTACTAGTCGCGGTGTCTCATTTCACACACGGGAGTGGTGGTGGTGTTGTGTATCGTGTCGGCAGCAGCACTCTGCACGGCTGGCGCTGTCGGAACACAGGTCTTGGAGGTCGGCTCAAAGGGCTCACGTTGTGCCGCGGCACTGAGCCGCTAATCCCGGGTTCGGATCTAGAAAACAGAGCAGCGGTGAACCATGGCGCACGATTGTTGTGAGTTGATGGTATCGGCCTGATAGCTAATGGCGGTGCAGTAATTGTCGGTACCGTCTAAATTTTGGTTTTTCACTAAATCTGGCTTATTCCGGTTCCGGAAATGACACAATTATTTGAGAATTGCTGTAAATAGCTGCTCTTTTGGCATATCCGTGGCGAGTGTTTATCTCAGAAAGAGCAGCTCTTAATAGCAATTCCCATACATCGAGCTGTGAAAGCCTACATCAATAGGGGCGTGTTTGCTTGGCGTGCAACTTACAACATTCTTCGTGTTCATTTAACGTGGATAAGGAGGCCTATTAATGTACTGTTACTTCGGAAGTAATGCTCAGAGCTGGCGTTTAACCAAACGGTGAAAAGCAAAATTAACATGATGGGATTTTTTTCAGTCATTGACGGCTGAGACCATAAATTCATGGAATATGATTACCTGATTTAATCATAGTGGTTGAAACCTGGATTCAAACCCAGAACTTCAGAAGCGTCAGCGCATTGCTGTGACCTCTGAACCACCCCCTGCGTCAGCCTTATTAGATGCTCAGTCGCAGCAATTGCCCTAGGATTGCATACGTCCAAATGGGGACACTGTGATTAGGTTACTAAATTTCTGTTAGGCTCAACTCGGGACGCACAGAAAGATTGCAGCCCCACCTAATTTAGCAACGCTACGGCCCCCACAGTGAGTGGACTCTTGACGATGACCCTGCCTACCTTTCATAAGTCCCGCCCAATCCATGCTAGCCCTGCCCACTTCTCCGGTAGTGCTGCCCTTTGGCCCTTGTGTGAGTCATGTGTGCTTGAGGCCAGAACATTTTGAACCGGGACAAAAATCCAGATTTTGTTTTTTCAAGAGCTTCGGATGTGGGGACAATTGAACAACCTTTCTGAATCCACTTGGACTATACTGGCCAAACCTGTCTAATGTGGTAGCCTTAATCGGTGCTGAATTCTCACCAGCAGACACGGCTCACGTGCAGCAGGAGTATTCTGGGCGCCAGCAAAAATATACCGCCGTGAACTGCGAGAGATTGGAGGCAGGGATGTGAATGAACCCTAGAGTCACGGCCACAGCCGAGACTGTCAGGATTGAGTGAGCTGCCATGGCTCCCTGGAGTCTCAGAAGAGCGGAGCAGGACAGTGATAATTAATACGCATTTTAAATTATTACATGTAGATGCTGTATATTTTATTAGAGCTACGGCGAGATATTTTATTGAGTCAAAATCTACAGCACATATGGGAGGTGATCGGAAGAGTCCATCGCGGTTGACGGCAAGGGGTTCAGCCGGGCGAGCCCACCGTCCCATTCGGCGGGGGGGTTGCGGCACGAGAGGGGGGATTAGAGGTGGGGGGGGGGCAGGAGCACTCAGAATTGGAAATTACAGAATGCAGCCCAGACCTCCGAGTGTTTCTCCATCTGCGAGCATAATTTTTCATCTGCCACTCATCATTTACGTGTTATCGCTATTAATGAATGAGCTCAGTGACTGTTCATTGCCGTATTTATGTGGTGGGGCTGAGAACCATGGTGATGGACACGACCACTTGTGCCTCGGCGTGGGGAGGCCGCGCGCAAGAGCAGCAAGGGGGAGATATCGTGCGGTGGCGCTCGGGCTCGCCCATTCTCTTTAGCGAGAGGGTCGTTACCGTCACGCCGGGGTTTTTTTTTTCAAATAAATGCCCATAAATCCTTAATTTATGCTCGCAGGCAGCTCTCCCTGCATAATACCTTCCAGATGATGCTCTCCGTGCGAGCGCTGAAGGGACAGAGCGGCGCAGTGCAGTGTTTGAACGATGCATTTCAATGGCAAGGCTGTCCTTAAGCGTAGGATTTATCCATCTTGCCACGTTTGTTATCGTTAGCAATATTAAAGTGACTAATAAAAGTCAGTGAAATTAATGGACACGTTCGAACCCCCAGTACGTGAAATTTGTTTACGTCTACAGTATTTGGTGTACCATATTTTCGGTGGCCGTATATATTTAAATTGAACACGAGAAGGCTGTGACTTTAGAAAAAATATATCTTCATCCAGCAGTGGATCGACCACGGCTGCTTAATTTTTATCTCGTGGCCAGAGATGCTGTGTGTATGTGTGTGAGTGTGGATGGGTGTTGTTGTTATGGGTGTACCTGTCAATGCGTGCATGCGGGGTGTGCGTGCATTTGGGTGTACGCGTGTGCGGTGTGCGGTGTGCCTGGGCGCTTGCGTGTCGTCGCGTACACGTAGGTGTGCACTGTACGTGATCAATGCACGCGGTACAGTACCTAAAAGTCCTTCCCGCATACATTACCGCGCTAAAAGTCTGCGGTCACGCACGGCTGGAGAGGCAATCACGGTTTGCCCCCTGCTGGAAATATAATGATGATGCGATAGTGTGCGCAGCAGCGAGTGCCAAACAAAACCGTCCGTCTCGAAAGCCAGCCAGTGGATTGTTTCTTGCTTTGGGCAGAGGGTGGGCTGCTGGCGCCGGGTGGCGGGTGAATGAGCAGGGACAGCTGTAGTGCCCCCCTCCTCCCACCAAATTGTTTAGAAAGCGGTGGGTTTTTTGGGGGGGTTTTTAATGTTCGAGCTAATTGAGCAATTGGAAGCAAAACTATGGCACGACAACCCCGGGGGGAAATTGGCGGCACCGGCACTTGTGTTACTTGCAATATTTTAGACTTAATATGGTTTTTTTTAGAAAATAGAAATCAGGGCTTCGCTTCGGCCAGATGTGTCCAGGCTGGTGACCCGGGAATAAAAAAATTCCACACCCCGGCACGCCGCACGCAGCATACCTCTTGCTGCTAGCCACCTCGCTGATCTATTCCCGCAGCGACGTGGAATACAATCGGTGAGAGAGAGAGAGAGAGACAGCCCCCCTGAGCGTAGCGCGCGTTTCCGTTTCATCCTTCGCGTTAAAACTACCCCCCCGATGGCAACGCTCAGTGCCTCGTCATTGCATCGCTATTCAGGTGCTGCATGCCGCTGTGCTGTGTCTCTGTCCCCTCCCCTCCGTCCCGTCTGCGCTCGCCGCCGCCGCTGCCGCCGCCGCCACCCCTCACCCGTGACCCCCGTTGCCCCTGGACCCAAACGGTGGCGCGGGCCCGGCGCGGCGTGGAGAAGGATGTGATGGTTGTCGGGGAGCCCACCCTGATGGGCGGCGAGTTCGGCGACGAGGACGAGAGGCTGATCACGCGTCTCGAGAACACGCAGTACGACGCCGCCAACGGCCTGGACGACGACGACGACTTTGGCCACTCGCCGGCGCTCGGCAACAACAGCCCGTGGAACAGCAAGCCGCCCGCCGTGCCCGAGATCAAGAGCGAGAATCCCACGTCCCAGTCGTCGCAGTGAGGACTCCGCTCGCCCCCCACCCCTCGGCTCGCTCGCGCCTAGCGGCAGGCCGGCCGGCCCGCCGTACCCGACGCCACATCGCACCTCACCGACCTGGCGATCGGCAGGCGCTTCCCCCCCCCTCCCCCGCGCCTGTCTTGCACCGCGAGCCGGCAACCCTGGCTAATCGGACGAACCCCCGGCCGACGAGCCAGACCGCCGGAGCGAAGGCCCTGAACCGGCGCCGGTGTCGCGCGCTCGTCGTGGGAAAAAAAAAAAAACTCCACCGGCGACGCGCTCCAGACACGTGACACGCACACAACGCTCGCACACTTTGTGTCGTTTTTTTTTTTTAAAGTTCCGAGCGCGAGCGTCCGGCACCAGATGCGCGCTTTTGCAGACTTACCACTGTTATCCTCGCGACGCAAAAATCCCCTAATTGGATTTGTAACGGGATGCACAAAAGGCCCAAGCTATGCTGGCGCGAGAAAGCTACGTGTGCCCTTCGAGCACGTACACAGTAACACGCAAAATCTAGACACGGGCCTTGCTATAAATATGTAAATACGTGCACACTTAAAGCAACGATATGTTGGTAAATCTGTGTGTATGACACACGCGGTGATTTTTTTCTGACAGTTAGCTAAATTGTCATATTTAAATGAGTGTAATTGGTCCCTAATGTGTCACAGAATGCTAGCAGATGACAAAATCAATAGGACTAACAATAATAATTACCTTGTCATCTTTCTGTCTTGAGTAAATCATGCATTGGGCATTCACACGCAGTCCCTAGAGGAGAAGCGAAACCCCACAGTAAACATAACCTACACCTGCAGGACATCGCCGTGCAGTAATTGAGAACTTGATGGATGTGCTGGGGGGAGGGGGGGTGGGAGGGGGGGCGGGTCAGAAAATAAATCAAGCGCACGTTAATTTTTGTTATTTTTTCCCAGAAGAGAATAGTGTGTGTGAAATAAAGAAATACACAAATATGCCTCACCCCCAAAATAAACAGATCCGCATTTGAAACGGCCACTGGCGTAATCCCGGCTGTTCAACGACACACGCAAACATTTCCCACTCGCACTGCACCGCGTCTTCGTGTGCCGGCGCCCACGGCCGCGCCGCTCGGCCGCACCTGCGCAACGATCGGCGCCCGTGACCCGGGAGGGAGGGAGAGAGGGAGGGAGAGATGGAAGCCGCGTTCCCTGCCGCCAGGTGCCGATCGGACAGCGTGCGCACGTGCGCACTCGGCGCGTGCTGCGTCGCCCACGTGTTTGTGCCCCAGGGGGTGTTCCGCCGTGCTGGACGTACGACAAGCAAAACTCAAATAAACAAAAAACAAAACCCAAGGTGACGTGCAAAATTTGAAGGAGTTGAAAACAAATGTGAAAAGTGCCACGAGTGGCGCCCGCAAGCCTTCGCCGGAGTTCAAGCAGCGAGCCCCGGGGGTGGAGACATGAGACGCGAGAAGTTCGTTGCGTTCTGTCCCCACGCGCGGAACTCGACTTCGGCGACACCCGCCCTCGGCCGAGCGGCACGGCCGGAGCCGGCCCGTGCCCCCGTCTCGGTTAAAAAATGCCCTCCCCAGGCGCCGTGGTCCTGAGCCGATTGTGGCGGGGTGTCTGGGTGCGGAGCCAAGGCCCGGATCGCAAAGACTCTGACCTCACTTGCCGTCTCTCATCAACGCTGCATACCGACAGGAAGGAGAAAATCGGAAATAAAACGTATAACGGAAAATATCGCTCATTTGACTTCCAGCACACTTCGGAGGTCCACTGTAGGCACAAGCCAATTATCTTTGTATTAATGTTAGTCAGTAAAAAAAAATAATAATTGTATGGATAACAAGTTTTGTTATTTTATTTTAATTTTTTATTTTTATTTTACTTTGGATTTTTAAAATTTAGTCGTGCGGTTGGGTATTTTGCAGTAGTCTGTGCGCTTGTTTTTTTGATAGATGTTAAATGTCCGTATTCATAAGCTTTAAGAACAAAACAATGTAAACTGTTTTTTGATAAATCTGACATGTAAATGTTAATGTCAAAAAAAATTACAGTAAGTTACGCGGCTGAATGTTCCTGTGATATTAACTCTTTCCTTGATCGGAGTATTCCATTGATTAATGCCTGTAGCTTTAACTTCATCACTGCTTAGTTGAACTGATGAGAGTTTCCATGTTGTCCAAAAATAAAGGAAAAAAAAAACTAAAACCACCAGATCCGTTGTGCATACTGTACCATACGTTACGGTAAGGATATGCCAATATAAATCTACCTATCTCGCTCCACATAATACCTCTTTAAAGGCCTCATGAACTGTTGAGCGAAATGTAAGCCTGGGTTACGTTTCTATACAAACTTTGGGTCTGCTCAGAGTAGAAGTTTATGGAGTCGTTTATGTTAGGGTTAACTCACAGTTTATTCATTAAGTTTTGCATCTTTGACTAATTGTAAAAAAATTAAAACTGCGTTTAATGTTTTAATATAACCCTCTTACAATTGCCTGGAGGACTGTCATGAATCTTAAGTTTATATTTTTTTTTTACTGAAAAGTTTTACAGAAACTTTACTGTGTCATGCAAAGGAGTACTGTTGTACCATTTATTACGTGTTAACATTTTAGGCGTATAATCTATGATGTGTTTTTGTTCGTGGGGGAAATATAGGATTGACCAAATGCTTGTCTGAAGCCAACAGCTAATCGCAACATCTCACAGCTTCACTTATTACGGCCGGTTACTCGACACTAAAACACATCGGCGTTTGGCTTGTACATGCAGGGGACCTCCTGCGATTAGTCGATTTTTTTTAGTGTCGTATTAATTGATAGCCCTCGCATCGCAGCTGGTGAGAACTGCGGCTGCATTTTTATCGGGGAAAACAAAAAAGCCTGCTGAATTTTACAACTTTGGTAAAGACTACTCTAGTACTTTGTCACATGAAGTTTAGTGTGTCGGTAAAAAAACCATTCTGTCATGTTCATTCCAATAAAGATGTTTTATTGATGCTTGCCGTGTGAAAGTTCCATTGTGTGCAGCGCAAATCCTGCACCTCCAAGCCAGCCGAGACGGGGTCACGTCTACCGTTGTAATCGCACCAGATTGGTTCGATTCCAGCTCCGTGGCCTTGGCTCATCTCTCCGTCTCCCACGCCCCTCCCTTTGATCTTGACGTTTTACAATCAGGTTTGCCGTTCCCATGTAAATATCTAAATTCAGTTTCCCTTCGTGGTTTTCTATTTAGGGGGTGGACTCGGAAGTGGGGTTCAGTGGTGAGCGCGTTCGGCTACGAGCCTAGCAACCCCACTTCAATTCCAGCCACATCAGAACCGGTACTGTTCTACCCACCCCCAATCTCCCAAGTTCACTAACCCGCACTGACCAAAAAATCCTCCACCACTGAAATGGCACGGTGGATTGAGAATGGTTGGAATTGCTTTATTTCCCTTTAAAAAAAACACACAACCCCGAAGCTGACCTAACGGGAGGGAGAAGCCGTCACGCATCTCCGGCCACGTTGACCCGTGACGTCCCCGGCTCTTCCCGCGTGTGGCCCCGGATGCTGACCTTCTGCAGGGAGAGTCCCATGTCGTGGCCCCAGTGTCGTGCAGAGGTTTGGTGATGCCCGGGGCCAACTCCGACGCCTTGATTGTATGCCCCCCAAGACTCAAGTATAGGGCCTAGTACCGAGAAATGTGAGAAAGGAAGACACCTTAAATATGTAAAAACTGATTAAATAAACTTCAAATTTAATATAAATCAGCCACATGAATTAAGTTCGGTGCCCCAAATGAGATCTCCTGTCGGAAAACACTTGAACTTCTTCATTTTTTCCATCGACTGAGAGGAATTATTTTTCAACGCTGATTAAAGCCAAGTTAGTTAGTCGCTCTTGTGACATGGAAGACCTCAGATATGTTTTTACTCTTTGATTGGATGCCCCCCTGAAATGGATGCCCGGGGCCTTCGCCCCCTCTGCACCCCTCTGCCCCCCTTTCTGCACGCCACTGCCTGACCCCCTGGTGCGTGTTTCGTGGCCTGGTCCGGCTCGCTCCCCCGTGGTCGTGGGAACGTGGCACGTGGGTGGATACCTCACCCTCAAAGGCGCAGACTTTTCCAATCTCAAACGTACTTTGCTTGGTGCAGCTCAAATCGATAGACGCTATCGGAAAGAAACTGGAGCTAATCAGGCTTTTCTACTCTCATTCAGATATCGTCGTTTCTTAATTGCCAGGCCCCATTGTTTCGGGGGTGGCGAATTGATATTTGTTAGTTAATAAAAATACGCACTTATGGAACTGTCAGTCAAGCGGTAGTGGTTTCATTGCTTGGCAACGAATTATTGCCCCCTGACCCATAATTCAGTGCCGTAAACCCATAATGCTGGCAAGCATCATTACCCTTGCCTTAATTATTGCCCCTTTCATAGCGTTATCTTTCTCCCCTTCTCTAAGATATAATTGTAATGATGTTACTGTAAAGTAGCAAATATTACACAGCAAGGTCGTTCATGAGAGATGGTGACATCGTAGCGAGGGGCTTTTGACCAGCAGTGGAATTATCATGCCTGACGAAATATTTGCACTTGGATAATATATTTATATCGAACAGTCAACTGAGACGAGGCAGGCCATTGTAATGCCGGGTTTCCTTTTACAGGTATTTGCGAGATGTTCCACACGTCGTGTCTCATGGTATTGAGTCACCATTCTATAAAAAGCACAGCAATTTCAAACGTCACGTAGAAATCGGATACCTTGGTATACCCTATATAGACATAGTTTAGTGACTCACTCTTTCCCGCTTTTTATCATTCAATGAATCATGCTCACGCTTGCTGAAGTTAGCAATCTTACGTACAGAGTATGTGGAATAACATTACTGTGAGTAGATACACACATGGGGGATGTGACAACACGCGCTGGGCATTACCGTATGCTCCATATTACGAGACGCATCCTCTTACCAGGCTCCATCCTCTTACTGCGCACGTTTTAATAACCAGGAGAATACGGTAATAGCGAAAACCTGTTTATCAAGTGGAAACACTTTGCACGATGTTTTGACACGAGCCTGATTAAACTTGATGTCGTGATTAACTCTTACACAAAGATAATTAATTGGGAACGGAATTGGAGCTGACGCGCCTGTGTCTCTGATTGTTGCTTAAGAGAAACGCGTGCGATATTCAATTACCTAACAGACAATTCCTGCAGCTGTTACCTACTATCAATAAACTCCATTGTGCTTGTGTGGCGCCTGGATAGAGTACGGGTGGCGCCCTACGGAACCCGGAAACCACATGAGTTGAATTCGCGGCCACGGTTTACATCAGTGGCGAGTTAGATCTCAATCGGTCATGCGCGACCCGTGGTCCCCTACCGACACGGTGCAGGTAAGCCTTCATCCAGCAGTGGATTCTCAAGCACTACAAATTTATATACTGCATACATTTTGACGAAGTATACGTAATATACAAAGTACTGATGTAGGTTTTTCACGGCTCGGTTTATGATGGTTGCTCTTCAGAGCTGCTACCCCGTGATAGACGTGTCGAGCGGTCTCTCTTTTTCCTACCCACCGTTGGAAGCGTCACCAGGCTTCCCAACGTGGGAGGCGAAACTTCGCGAGCCGCTCATGAGCTGCGTGTTTGTTGTGTCAATGCAGGAATCCCGTAAAGAGCTTGCAAGCTCACTGGGTATTTTCTGGCCGTAACGATGAACATCCATCGATGTAGCCGCAGTGCTCCTCGGGAGTTACGGCTCCAACTCATCCACAGCGCGGCTCCTGTCGGTGCCGTTCGACCGATCTCCGGGCGCGGCCGCTCCACTGGTCCGTGCGCCGCTCGACAGCCCACTAATAATAATAACAATAACTTTACATTTATAACGCGCACATATTCATTCACTGTCGAAGGTACTCATTCGACGTGAGAACGACTCAGAGGCGCGAGGAAAGCGCAGCGAGGCGGAGGAGGCAGCCAGGCGGTTTTGCCGGCGCCGTATTGCCACGCGTTGCTTCCTGTATGTGATGATGTTATCGGCCAAATCATTAATGAGTGTTTTTTTAAGTTGTGGGAGGAAACCCACGCGGTCACGGGGAGAACATGCAAACTCCGCACAGAAAAGCACCCGAGCCGAGATTCGAACCCGGGGCCCTTCTTGCTGTGAGGCGGCAGCGATAAAGACACAGACAAAGATCCCCCGTATCGCCTTAACAGACTGTAGGGGCAAGTGCCGTTAGCGAGCACCTATGAAGGTCGACACGGCACACGAGGAGGTGGGTGACCAGCACCACGCCCCGGCCGCCTTTGTCTCTCTAGTGGAGATGTTTACACGCCGTACCAGGTACTCATTTGAGGCTGAGTCGACCTAGGGGAGGCCCGGGACCGGTTCAGAAAATCGTCACTGGTTATTGCCCGTGAGCGGGATTCGAACTCGGGTCGCCAGATTCGAGACCTACTGCGCCACCGTAGCGTTCACGAGCCGGGACGCGGGGAGCCGCCAGTGAGAGCCCAGCGGCACCGCCAGGTGGCGCCCTCACACTGGCGTTTGCTTCGCGGGATGATGTCGCTCCGTCTCCTCGAGGTGACGCGAGTCGGCCGGGACGCGACTGGATGTCGTGCCGTGTTTCACGCGTCTCGTGCGGCACCGCGTCCCGCGCTGTGGGTGCCGGGGAAGGTACTGCACGTTGTCCCGGGATTTTTTTTCGTATTGTACTAATGTAGGTTTTGGGTTAATCGTACTAATGTAGCGGCGCGGTGAGTAGCGCCGCCGCCTCACAGCAAGAAGACCCCGGGTTCGAATCCCGGCTCCGGGTGCCTTTCTGTGTGGAGTTTGCATGTTTCTACCTAGCGTGTCCACGTGGGTTTTCGCCGGGCACTCCGGTTTCCTCCCACAGTCCAAAGATACCCTGTAGCATAATAATAATAGTATTTTATATAGCATAGGTTAATTGGCCTGCGAGCAAATTTTCCATCACAATTTTTACGTGTCAATTTTATATTGTTTACATTGCATTACACACCCAATTTCTATGCAAAAAAACATTACGTTTTAGATCTTTAAATGGGGGTCACAAGACACCTGGATTCACCTTACATAAAACCGGCTTTAGCTGTAAAGTTTTTCACAAAAGGGACATTGGGCCCAAGTCAGATCAAATTCATGCTTGAAACGCGAAACGCCTCCTTGATGTCCGCTGAAAAACGATGCAGCTATATTTGCACTGTCTTTGCCTATCCACTGCTGGATGACGACCTCTCCAAGCCGTGTCGGTCACGGCAGCGATTGTGTCGCGGTTAGCCCGCTGCGCTATGAACTCGGCGACCTGAGTTCGACTCCCGCTCACGGCCAACACCGGTGACTAGCTTTTTAAAAAGCTTCCTGGATCCCTCCTAGGTCGACTTGGCCTCAAATGAGTACCTGGTACGGCGTGCAAACATCGCCGCGAGGAAGACAAAGGCGGCCCGGGCGTGGTGCTGTCCACGCACCCCCTAGTGTGCGGTGCCGGACCTTCGCAGGTGCTACTTCGCTAACTGCACTTGACCCTGCAGTCTGTCAAGGCTATGCGGGCACCCTTTGTCTCTGGCTTTGACCGTCCTGCACCGCGCTGGTTCGGCGAGTGTGTTCGCCCAGGACCGGTTCCGATGACGCGCGGCACTAATTTACGTTAGCCCTGGCCAGGAGTCAAACCGGGCGAACTGACGTCGATGCCAGATATGGTAGGGGGGACCTCATTTGAATCGGGGCGCTGTGTGTCATCGACAGCGCACGCTCGCTGAGATCTTAATCTGAATAGGGGCTCTGGAGGTCACGCACGAGGTGTTTAGCAATCATCAGTCACGAGTAGTGTGTCAACAGAGACTCGGGTTGTGTTTAGACGGAAAACATATTGGCAAATGGGGCGGCAAGGCCCTGGGTTATAATTCCGGCTCGGGGGCCTATCTCTGATGAATGACGCCAAACCCGGCGTCCGGTGCTAGACCAGCGCAATAGTCTCGTGCGACGCCTGCGTGTGTATTAAGTGTCACTCGTGGTGCGGTATGTACCTATAAACGGCATGGGGCAATTCTTTGTACAATGCGGCAGAACTTTGCGTGGATATGCAAATGTCACGGAACAAGGGGAGCACTGGCTGCGAGTATAACCTGACTCCTCTGTCGAGGCGGGTGGTGGGCGTATCAACCTTGATTGGTACGAACAGAAGACTGTTCATGTGCCAGTTTCTCAGCCGTTCATTTGTCAGCTTCATTCAATGTTCCACCCGCGTTTTCTCAGGTTCCCACAGCGACCAGTCGATCTCTCTCTCTCTCTCTCTGCTCTGGAAAGAGGGCCACTGTGTGAAACCTTAGCCCGTATTTTTGTTACGAGCAGTGTTGATGACAACTCCCGGTGTTTTTGATTAATAACGAGAAACACGGGGAGGCACGGTGGCGCGCGGTGAGTAGCGCTGACGCCTCACAGAGAGAAGGTCCAGGGTTCGAATGCCGGCTCGGGTGTCTTTCTGTGTGGAGTTTGCATGTTTCTCCCCGTGTCCGCGTGGGTTTCCTCCCACAAGTAAAAAAAAACAGTCATTAATTATTTGGCCAATAACATCATAAAGCAGTGTGTGGCAATATGGCGGCGGCAAACCGCCTGGCTGCCTCCTCCGCCTCTCTGCGCTTTCCTCGCTACGCCTCTGAGTCATTCTCTCGTCGAATTAATACCTTCGACATTGAATATGTGCGCGTTATAAATGTAAAATGACTATTAATAATAATAATAGCGTTTTATATAGCGCCTTTCACCCGAGGGTCACAAAGCGCTGCACAAGGGCTGCGAAGAGAACGGCATGTCAACAATGAAAAAAACCAAAGGAACAACACCAACAAAATTATTAAGGCTGCTTCAAATATATAATGAAAGGTCGTGAAACTAGCAATTTTAAGAGCGGCAAAAATGCCAGCGTCCCCTAAGGTGGCCGTCACATCCTTAAAGACAAACACGGAGGGAGACAGGGAGGGAGGGGCAGACATAGGGACACAGAGACAGGAAGACAGAGAGACAGACACAGGGGGAAACAACGCCAATCCAAATCAAGCAATCAACAATGAACCACAAGAATGCACACATAGACACACGCAACAGCAAAGAAAAACGCAGCCACCCACAACAACAAAACCACAACTTCCACACGCGACACCTGGGCAACAACACGAGGCGAGTCTAGGCAAGGCAGGACTTATTATTATATTGCTGCCCAGTCATGCGAATAGTACGTGGTTGACCACACCTGTATTGGTGAA
>JAZEWU010000012.1:1691820-1708617 GCA_036362915.1 Geotria australis | reverse complement strand
TTTTTTGTTAGCTGGGCGAGGAAACCGGAGGAAACCCACGCAGAACAGGTGGAGAAACACAGAAACCCCGAACCACCTCGGGTAAGACCATTCTTTCCGTGAGGCGCAGATGTTATCAGCGCGCCGCCCGAGCAGGTGTCGCGCGAGGTTTAAATGTAAACCGGGTAAATAAATGCGACCGCGGCTGATCGGCAAATCTCCACCGTGGGTCTATCGCAGAGATAACTCCCCAAACTGCCCACGTAAGCGCTCGTACGGATCGTGCGCCTGCCTGTCTTCTATGATTACGACGATTAATTATTTAAGGGCGGTGGCGCGGTGAGTAGCGCCGCCGCCTCCTCACAGCCCCGGTTCGAATTCCGGCTCGGGTGCCTTTTTGCTGTGGGGTTTGCATGTTCTCCCCGTGTCCGTGTGGGTTTTCGCCGGGCACTCCGGTTTCCTCCCACCGTCCAAAGACATGCTGCCAGGTTAATTGGCGTACTGACTAAATTTCCCCAGGCGCCCTGCGATGGACTGGCGTCCCATCCTCGGTGTTCCCCCTACCTTGCGCCCTGTGTCTGCCGGGATAGGCTCCGGCTCACCGCGACCCTGTTCGCGGTCGAGCGGTTTCTGACAACGGATGCACAGAACCATCCGTCTTTGTGAATCGTAGCTTGAGACGGCTACGATGTTGCTTGTTGTCCGTGTGTGAATCTCTAGAGATTGTGACAGCAGGTCATAGTGATCAATATCAACGTGTTGCCATGGTCACGGCTGTGTGTCGCGTCGCCATGGAGTCCACACGATCCGCTGCCGCCAGGAAGGATTTGTTCACAAATATGTCTTTTACAAAACCTCTGTTTTGCTGCTCGGCTGTGACCTCCTGTTGTCGCGCGTGCTTTTGCTTTGTGGTGTTGTTTGATGGGGGCGGCACGGTGGCGCGGTGAGTAGCGCTGCCGCCTCGCAGCAAGATGGCCAGGGGTTCGATTCCCGGCTCGGGTCCCTTTTTGTGTGGAGGTTCCATGTTTTAACCCGTGTCTGGGTGGGAATTTACCGGGTACTCCTGTTTCAACCCACAGTCCAGGTTAATCGGCCTGCTGACAAAATTGCCCACAGCGCCATACCGTGAAGTCGTGTCCCATCCTGGGTATTGCCCTATAGCCCTGCCTTGCACCCTGTGTCTGCCGGGATAGGCTCCGGCTCACCGCAACCCCGTTCACGGTTATGTGGGTACTCAAAATGGATGAATCATTACGTGATTGTGTTGTGGATTTGTCTTTTTTTTTCATTCCAGAAATTATCGGATCTGACTTAACGAATATTGCACAAAACTTGCTGAATTTAATCAAAGAGGTAAGTAAGTGTGCCTGCCTAAGATTTTTAACTTTACATAGTAATAATAATAACACTCATGTATAAATCTAAAATACGCATGACACATTTTTTGAGAAAGAGTCGTTGGATTGGAAGGAAAATATTCTGTTTTGACCATTTATTTAGTGGAACCTATTGGAGCGCTTTGTGACCCTCGGGTGAAAGGCGCTATATAAGTTGATATTATTATAATAATATTATTAAGTGCAACCTATTGTGAAGTGCCTGTTGCTGACAATGCCGTTGTCTATCATTTCCTTTCCTTACCTTTTCTCTGCTCTCTAAAGTTCAATGGCTCTGAGGAATCCTTCTCACACGTATCTATGTCTGAACACTCCGACCACATTGTCTGGACGGTGAAGGTATTTCACGCAAATCTCCTCTTCTTTCCCGTTCACTGCTTCCAATGCGTGTTTCCCCACAGATTTCATTACACGTTGCATCACCCGGTCACCTCGCATGTTTGTGCTACGACAAAAGTATAGAGCATTGCAACAAGACCCTCCTGTACATATCTGCTTTCTTTACCTAGGCTAGCTCGATGATCCCTTCAACAGGCCAGGACGCTTGTGCGCATGCATAGCCTACGCATGTTTGTTGTGTCGAGTAACGAGCTTGCAAGCTCACTGGGTATTTTTCTGCCGTAAAAATAAACATCTATCCATCTATCTACGCGTGTATCGGCTATGCATGTTTTCGGCCAACTCATTAATTCGTTTTTTTTTTAAGTTGCGGGAGGAAACCGGAGAACCCGGAGGAAACCCACGCAGAACAGGGGGAAGACCGCACAAACGCCACTCAGAAGGTCGCCCAAGGCGGGAATCGAACCGCATCGGGCAAGAGCATTCTCTCTCTGCGAGGCGCGGTTGTTACCACCGCACCGCCACTTTTCCGCTCGCGTGTTTACACGCCGTTCTCCGTCGCCACCGCAGGTCCTGCTGTACGAGGTGGGCTTCATCGTTTGCGGAATCATCGGCATCCTGTTCATCGTGCTCATGCCCGTCGTCGGCTTCTGCTTCTGCGTCTGCCGCTGCTGCTGCCTCAACTGCGGCGGCGAGATGCACCAGCGGGAGAAGGACAACACGCCGTGCCGCCGACACACGTTCGCCACCCTGCTGGCGATCGTCACCATAGTCATGCTGTGGGTGCCCCCCCGCGAAACGTCGCGTCGGCATTCACCGTACCCGTGGTGGAGGGGTTTGCGTGTCCCCGTGAAGCCCAGAGTTGTGTGGCCGGGCGGGCAGACGCTCCTGCTAGGGTCTCTCCCTTGGTGAACAGGTCTGGAGGCCAACGCTCCTGCTAGGGTCTCTCCTGGTGAGCAGGTCTGGAGTCTAGCGCTCCTGATAGGGGTCTACTTTGGTGAACAGGTCTGGAGTGTAGTGCTCCTGCTAGGGTCTCCCTTGAACAGGCCGGCGGGGAGGTTCCAGACAAATAATGACAGCATAAAGTCGTTTTTCCCTAACATAGGCTGCCCTACACACGGACCGCGTCCGTCCGTGTTGATCGTAGCTTGAGACCGATCGCGCGCGTGTCTCCGTCTGGCTTGGGTCATGCAGCGCGGGGATCGCGTGCGCCTTCGCCACCAACGAGCAGACGACCGCCTTGACCCAGACGTTGCCCAAGCTGATGACGGACAACCTCAACGACATCTCCACCTTCATCGCTGACATCTCGACGGTGACGACAGCCACCTCCTCCACCACCTCCTCCTCCTCGCGACGCCGTCCGGGCCGCGCCCCGCAGCCGGCCCGCGTTAACGCGCGTCGTCTTTGGGACCGGAGGGTTTCGGCGCGCCGGTTAACCCATCCGTCCGTCCATCCATTTTCTAAACCGCTTGTCCTGGTGGGGGTTGCGGTGGCAGCGGTGGACCAAGACATCCCTTCCCTCAGCAAAGGGATGTCTGGTCCCCGCGCGGGAAAGTTGCACAGGAGCCGCCATCTTCGGTGATGGTGTGCGCCGCGCCAGGAATTGTATCAATTATATTCTTAACGGTAGACGTAATTGCTTGCAATACGATACCGAGGGGAGCGAACGGTGTCGGCAGTCGTAGCTACGCACCGTTCAGCACGAGTTGGTGTAAGGAACGCGCCGGTTGTTAATAATAATTTTAAATTTATACCGCCACGTGGCAGGTGTTCGTTCGATGTCGAAGGCGATTCATTCGATGAGGGAGCGTCTCCGCGCCGCCTTAGTTTTCCGTTGTTGCGGCGGACGAGTTGGGATTTGTCGCAGAGTCGACCGCGGTTTGGAACCCACACGTTCGTAAGTAACGACGCATGGAAGCCGCGTCGTGGGTTTGTTGCGAACAAGCCCCGCCAACGTTACCGGTTGTACCAAACGTGTTTCCCTCGATATGTCTGTCCTCTTGCCTTTGCAGCAAGGGAATACTATTTTGGATGGGTACAACACTTTCGCGGCAAAAGTCAACCAGCTGCTAACTTGTGAGTCGCTATATTACGGTCTGATTCTGTAAGGTTTTTCACTGCCTTTTGTTTGATTTACTGAATTGAACATTGAACTCGCGTAAGGTTTTTACGGCTCAATTCATGATGGTTGCTCTTCAGAGCTGTTCTTTCGGGATAGCCGTGTCACTGAGCGATCTCCATCTCTCCCACGCGACGTTTCGCCTGCCGCGTTGGAAGCATCAGACTTGGAGATCGCTCGACACGGCTATCCCAAAAGAGCAGCTCTGAAGAGCAACCATCATGAATTGAACATTTGTCAGTATTACTAGTGCACGCAAAATTATACCAACGTCCTTGCTTGTCCTGTCGTTCCAGCCATCGATTCGTCAGTCGGTGGGACCTTACAGCAAGAAGTATACACGCAGGCTAAACCGTTGCAGGAAAAAGCTTTGGCGATGTATGCAAGTAAGTGTCGATCATTACACCTGCGGTAAGGTCGAGATTTACACGAAGGAGTGAGGTTTTTTTTCGCCCAATTCTCAGCGATCATGACATTTTCTGATGGTTTCAGCTCTGGATAATGTAGTTTTCCAAACCGGGGATTCTCAAAATGTTGTACCTCAAGGCCCACTTGGGTTTGGTCTCTACGGTGGCGCTTGTGGCGAACACGTGCACGCTCGCAGCCTCAGCCGGAAAGCGTTAAACAGTGAAACGAGGACGCCGCCGTCGCGTTGCCTGAGTAGTGAATTTTCAGAATGCTGTGGCGAACCGATGATCCAATCGAACGGTTAATTCAGTGTTGACTACTGTGTTTTCAGTTGCACGAGCGCGCGCGCGTACGTTTAACACGCTCGCGTCTGGCATGTCTCCGCTTTTTCCAGAGATGCTGAACATCTCGGGCACGTTGACAAACATCGACGCCGACCAGACGAGTCTGATAAACGACGCCAACAAGCTGTCCGCGGATCTTGCCGCGGAAAAGCAAAATCTCACCGTTTCTCTGAACCAGTGCGGATCCCCTTGCGGCAATCTCTCCGCGAAGTTGTCCAATCTCACCGTCAGCGGAAACTTTAGCAACGTAAATGCCCCCCCCCCCGGGTCACGGGCCCGTCCACAAGCGACACAGCCTCGAGTGATAACAGCTCAATTTGCTGATCTATATTTAATGTGCGCAAGCGTTTGTCCGCTACTGAGGATACCGGATTTTGAGCGGAAATGTTTTATCCCGCACAGCAACAAGGACGAAAATAATTTAAAATGAATGGAAATACAAATATAAAAATGAATAAATCAGCCGAACAACAAAAAGCACAGTTACACACGGCAACATTGCACGCATTTTTTTCAAATCAACAAGTAGAAATACATCGTAGAGCTCTCTTTACGGGTTTAGGTCACGTGAAAAAAGTATGCAAGTGTTGTATACCCGTCGATATGTTGGAGAATCAAGCGGGCACAAACAGCACTTGCCTTCAAAGGTGTTACCGACGTTTTGCTGGAACTTACATCTAGCGTTTTCAGGGTTTGTAAACCCTTAAACAGAGCTTTACTATGGACAACATTGGTCATGAAAGCCTTCGAGTTAAATTCAAGTAAAAAATACAGTCATGCATTGCGCTCACCGCTGTGTCTCCGCGTGCGAACGACTTGCGTTCGTTTGCAGATGGGGACTCTGTCCGACCAAATTGCGTCGGTGAACTCTTCCCTCAAGACCAACATCCCCGAGTTGGTGCAGAAGGTAGGTGTACAACCCTCGCCACCGGGCGCGTGCGAGGCCACAGCGAGCAGGCAACCATTGTCCCCTGACGATAAATAACCGAGCACGTGTTCGATATTTGCTCCGCGAAAAACGTGGAGCTGTTCCGCGACAGTTGTATCTTTTTTTTTTCACGTCAGCGCTGACGGCGTCGCGTTTAACGGGTCGCCGAGAGAGGCGGCGGCTTCGAGCGATTCTCGAATTAGAGTCCGTTGCGTCGCTCACGATCCGCGCGTGAAATCGCTCGCGTCGCGTTGCGTCCGATCGACTCCCTTCGGCCTGCTACGACACGATCACAAGTACAAACAGCATACGCATAGGCAACGAGTGTGAGCGACGTATGCATAGCATCGTAGCGGCAATGTGGGCCTCTGTTGGCGGTCCAATACGCTTGGGGGTAGGCGGGTGGGGGGAATGACGTTGAATGTTCGTTTTTCCGCAAACCAACCTGAGCACCTCTTGTCTCCACAGGGCAACAACTCCATATTTGACATCCCGGCACGCGTGAAGAACGAAACGCGGATTCCGGTGAAAAGTACGAGCGACGCGCGGCGCTCGGTGTCGGGAGCGACCATTGTTACGATTCTCATAACGCGTTCGACGCTGGAGAGACGGAGAACGACTCGGAGGCGCAAGGAAATTGCAGAGAGGCGGGGGGTTGGGGGAAGGCAGCCACGGGGCTTAGCCGGCGCCTATCCCGTGCAGACACAGGGCGCAAGGCAGGGCTTTACCCATGATGGGACGCCAGTCCATCACAGGGCGCCGGGGCAATTTAGTCAGCAGGCCAGTTAACCTATGCAACAGCATGTCTTTGGGCTGTGGGAGGAAACCGGAGTGCCCGGCGAAAACCCACGCGGACATGTAAACTCCACACGGAAAGGCACCCGAGCCGGGATTCAAACCCCGGGCCTTCTTGCTGTGAAGCGGCGGCGCTACTCAGCGCGCCACCGTGCCGCCGCCTTCAGAATCCATCGTTAACGTCATGACTAGCGATATCTATGTACATTTAGAGCTGTGCCGTTTCTCTTCGTGCAGATGCTCAAGCGGAGTTGACTAAGATCAACGGCACCATATCCGGCATCCGGGCAGATATTTTTAACAAGATTTTAAGCTCCAAAATTACCGACACCATCCGTTCGATAAACACGACCATCGAGCCCGTACTCAACAAGCTCCCGGATTACGAGCATTACGTGTAAGTAGCGCGCACTCACAAACACACTATCTGAGTAAATTGATGCGATGGTTTTTTTGGCTTTTTGTGACGAAAAAAAAACCATATTTATATTGTAATGTAATGATGTAGCCTTTAATAGCTCAATACAGCAGAAAAAATACCCAGCGAGCTTGCAGTCTCTTCACGGGACGCGTGCGACGCAGCAAACATGCGAATTGCTGACAATAATAAAAATATATACAGGATTCGTAAATAACCAAGATTATAAAAAAACATTTACACGTAGCATTAAAATTAACTCGAAGGCTTTCACGACCAATGTTATTCATAGTGAGGTTCTGCTTGTGAGTTTAGGTCATGTGAAGGTGTGTAAGTGAAGTGCACCCGTCGATATGCCGGAGCAAACCAGGGAGCACATGCGTCACTTACCTCAAAAGATGGCACCGACGTTTCGCTGGCATTACAGCTAGCATCAATCAGGGACACGTACCGTGTCACGCATTTTTCTCGCGAAATAGTCAAGTGTCGAAGGCCTGCGGTGGCTAAGCGGTTACGGGACAGACCTGTGTGCCGCGGGTCACCTGACCGACATGACGTGTGCGCGCGCACAGGTGGATCGCCGGCGTGGTGCTGTGCTGCATGATTCTGTTCGTGTGCCTCTTGAACATCCTGGGCCTGCTGTTCGGCACGTGCGGTTACAATTCCGACGATGGGCCCATCGACCGTGGCTGCGCCTCAAACTGCGGCGGATCTTTCCTGATGGCGTAAGTAACGAGAATAATAATAATAATACAGTAATAATAAATACAAGATGTGGGGTTTTCGTAGCTCGTTTGCGCGACTGGTGCTTTGCAAAGCTGTTCTTTTGGGTAAAGCCGTTGTCGAGCGGTCGGTCCGCTCTCCTTGAAGGAACGCTTGACCGATGCCTGCGTTGTGGGAGGCGGAACGTCGCGAAGGAGAGAGCGGCTTACGCTCGACGCGGCTAATACCGAAAGGACCGCTGTGGAGGGTAAATGTGGACGCGATTCGTCGATTATGGCACGACGGACGACCATTTCCCGTGCGGTTGATTCACCCTAACCTGTTTGGAAAGGTGGCCACTCCAATACCCTGCCTCCCGAAGGTGGGAAACCCCCCAGTAAGCCATTTCCCAGCACGACACGGCTGACGATGGCGACTACGTAGCGATGTACGTTTTCACGGCTCGATTCACGACGGTTGCTCCTTAGAGCTGTTCTGTCAGAATAGCCGCGTCGAGCGCTCTCCCTCGCGACGTTCGTCGGAGTATCGCGCGATCCCCGTGCGTAAAGCTAAGCGGCGCGCCGCTTGTGCCGCTTGTGCCGCCATCTTCCCGTCGCCCCTCTAGCTCCGTGGGCCTGAGCTTCATCTTCTCGTGGCTCCTCATGATCTTGGTGACGATTCTCTTCATCGTCTTCGGGAACGCGCAGAAGCTGCTGTGCGAGCCCCTCGGCAGCAAAGACCTTCTCAAGGTGCGTCGTGTGTTTAAGATTTCCGGTCGTCGATCCGACTGTTATTTGCCACGATTATAATTTAAGTTCACACGTTCGCACCACGAGTGCCGGCTTAATCCTGTCGAGGGTCGCGGTGAGCCAGTGCGCAAGATTGAGCTAGGCCCGGTGTCCATCCACAGTCCAAATACACGCTGCTGCATAGGCTAAATTGGCCTACGGAATAAATTACTCCGCGGTGCCTTGTGATGGACTGGCGTCCTATCCTGGGTATAGCCCTGCCTTGCACAAATAATAATAATAATAGCATTTATAGAGCGCCTTTCACCCGAGGGTCACAAAGCGCTGCACAAGGCTGCGGAGAGAACGACATGTCAACAACGACAGAGAACGGAAAATCAGCAAAAATGTTTTAAATAAATACATGTGTACATATTTCCCCCCCCACGTTTATTTTAGTTCGTGGACACAATGACATATACAGGAGTGCCGGCGGGAAACAGCTCCATCATCCTAAGGATACTCTACATGAACGGCAGTGTTAGCACGCTGGACGTCTACAAGTGAGTGCGCCTGTCCCCTCCACGCAAGCATCGCCATTCGGCACTGTCGCCCGCAGCTTGCTGAGCGGAACGGGCACTTGTTGTGTGTTCGATAGATAGGTTTAACACAAAGGCATTCGTGACCAATGTTATCCGTAGTCTAGGTCTTTTTATGAGTTAGGTCACGTAAAATGTTTTGTTGCAAACCCGCCTTGCAAGCTCTTCGCGGGATTCCTGCGACACAACAAACACGCGAATTGTACTGATGTAGGTTTTCACGGCTCGATTCATGACGGTTGCTGTGCAGAGCTGTTCTTTCGGGATAGCCGTGTCAGCGAGCGCTCCCCCTCTCGACACTTAAGCTACGATCATAATCCAGCCATCCATTTTCTAAACCGCTTGTCCTGGTGAGGGTCGCGGTGGCAGCAGTCCAAGGAGAGTGGACCAGACATCCCTTTCCTCAGCAACAGATTACAGCTCTTCCTGGTGGGGGATTCCCAGGCGTTCCCAGTAATACACAGCATTACTAAGAGAAACAAAGTATTGCAAAAGTGTAACAGTGAGTTGGGAATAACTAGAAGAAGCCGAGCATCACACGGCGGGGATGACCGGCCGTGTCGCGGAGTCATTGGACAGCTGTTCTTTTCCTCCCCAGCGGCTGCGCGAGTAACAACGGTATCTTCTCCGTGCTCCAGTTGGATACGCAGTACAACCTCGACGACTACTTGAACTACTCGAAGGTAGCTGTGGATTCTTGCACCGTACGCGTTCGAACGGCGGGTGCGATGGTGCGTGTAGAAATGCCCCACCGATCAAGTTTCTGGTAAAAAAAATTAAGCGATGTTCTGCAGTTGGGAAGCGTGTCATCGTGTTTGTGTCTGACCTGTGTCCGGTTGGCAATTTTCCCGTGCGTTGTTTTTCATATTGGTTGTTGAAAATTATCACCCCGCGATGTAAATATACATTCGTTAATACCACGAAACCTTCACGGTCAACATTTACCTCATACGGCATCGAAACTAGCGTTCGATTGCCCTTTGCTACAAAAGAAGACCGCAGAATCGGACGGGTAAGACTGCGTAAGTGTCGACTTCTAACGAGTTTTAATCGAGGCGGGTGACGAATGCTCATGCCGTCGTTGTGAATGTGTAATGAGTTTCGTTTTTGTGTTGGCCCACAGTACGAGGCGCAAATCGATAACCCACTGGCGAACATAAGCTTCACCTTGGATACCGTACAGCTCCTGGATGCCACAGCACAGGAGAGCTTAAAAAACTTCTCCAACAATGGCTTGAACAGCATCAACTTCACCACATTTTTTGCAGAGGTCAGTTGTCGTCAAATCGCTTGTGTTAAACTTGCGAGAGTATTTTCAAACGTTGCGTATTATTGGCTGCGACATATAGACACGACGCAACCGTGGAACGACTGACGCAGAGAATGAAACGCCGAGTCGAAAAGTCCCCGAAGAAGCACGGAGAGAGATGCATGCCCAGAACGGCATTGCGACAAATAAACACACGGATGAGGGGGACCAATCGGTGACAGCATATTGGTACTTAAAAAAAAAAGCAAATGGTCTTGCCAGGCCACACCGCTCGACAGGATTATGGACAACAAACCGACTGAGCAGGGTGTCTCCGCGCCTCCAAATCAACGGGTGCAACGCGCGCGGAGAAAATGCGCGCGTTACAAAAGTAGATTATTATTATTATTAAATGGTAGCCAAGAATTGTCACCTGACAGGACAACAACCACATAACAACGGTTTGTGCTGTCGGAGCGAGGTGGATTGTGGCATTACCATTACGTGGGCGGCACGGTGGCGCGGTTAGTGGCGTGCCGCCTCACAGCAAGAAGCGCCCGGGTTGAGTTCCCAGCTCGGGTGCCTTTCTGTGTGGAGTTTGCATGTTCTCCCCGTGGTCCGCGTGGGTTTTCGCCAGGCACTCCGGTTTCCTCCCACAGTCTAAAAACATGCTGCTGCATAGGTTAATTGGCCTGCTGACTAAATTGCCCCCGGTGCCCTGTGATGGACTGGCGACCTATCCTGGATATAGCCCTGCCGCCTTGCGCCCTGTGTCTGCCGGGCTAGGCTCCGTCTCACCGCAACCCTGTACAGGATTAAACGGTTTCTAACAATGAATGCATTAATCACCATTCCGTGTTTTGTGTTACATTCGGTGAATGTTTCGTAAATCCCTCTCCTTCCACAGCTGGAGAAGGGCTTGGTGCCAATGAACCTGACCCAGTTTGCCAGCGACTTGAGGAATGTCTCCAACTCGGTAGGTGGACAACGTGTGCTTGAGAGTATTTCCCTTCAGGTTGTCGCCGTCTCGTCGCGATTGTTGCGGTTATTAGAACAGTCATACACACGTTGTGGTTTTAATGTAGGCGATGTTGCTCTGTGCTGACGCAGTTGTTTTTGATTTGCAGTCCGCCATTAACGACTCTGCAAATAATTTGGAACGGATAGACCGAGAGCAAGTGGTCCCATTGCAACAAAAACTGGTAATGACTTCACAAACCGAGCAGGTTTCCAGCACACTGCCCGCATCGCGTATTCACGTTGCCTTTAAAACTGTGCTTGATTGGCAATTTCTGCTTTTTAAAAAGTTGTTACGTCTATGCACCGAGATTTATTGACGTTTTGTAAAATACCATTTTGCTACTTTTCATTGTTATACCACCTTACGTTAATTCACCTGTTACTTCATTAAATCAAAGTATTACCTATTACGTAGAGATGTTAAGCAAGAGACGTCTTGTACATTCACAGGACAAATTCAAACAAAACATCCAGGATCTACAGAACGAGGGTAATATAACACAGGTAAGAGTGTGTAAGGGGGTGTTTGTTGAAGTAGTAAAATAATTGGCACGTTTTGTTCACGTGACACACCTTGCTAATTGGCTGTGATGGAGGCGAGTTTACGACGCTTGTTTTACGTGACGCAACCCATAAAAGGGATCTATTCTGGATAACATTGGTCACGAAAGACTTCATGTTACATTTACATCTGACTATTTTTTTTTACTATTCGGCCTTGAGAGAAGATGCGAGACTCTATTGTTATTTTTTCACATTGTGGTGAATGGCGATGCCTCTGGTGGCTGCAAGAATGACGTGAGCCGATTAAATACATGGTAACATGATTGAATACATGATAGACGTGGTTCAGTGTATCGCATCATCATGACTTCAGGAAGAGCTGGAATCTGTTGCTGAGGAAAGGGATGTCTGGTCCACTCTCCTTGGACTGCGGCCACCGCGACCCTCACCAGGACAAGCTGGATATCGATGATACAAAACAGTCATTAGCGTCGTTGTGCTGAAAAACAACACACGTGCATTGTTAGTTACGCCAATGGGTCGCGTTAAAATACTTAATTTTTCTTACGCGACTCTTCTGACCGTCTCTTTTCTTTGCAGATTGCAGTTAACGCCCTCATAACCGACCTTAACGCTTTTCAAGCCAATCTCCCTGGGAACGCGTCCCAGCTTGTCAAATCGGTAAGACAGTTATTGTTCGCGGCCAGCGCAGGATGCCCATTGCTCTGTTTGTAAAACCAACTCTATTTCCCCGCACAAGGATAACCCTTGCGGTGGATGCGCCCGCGTAGTGGCAGCGTCAATAGTTAAGACGGTGGGCCCCATTCACAGGGTGCCGAATGTTGCTTTCCGTACGGTGTTTTGGACAAAACGGCACCGACGTTCCGTTGGCCGACACTGGCGCGACACGGCGCCGTATTTCCAGTCGTTTCCATCAGAATGTGAATCCGGCACCGTGAGCGTTGGGGAAAGTGTGACATTGTAACCCGATGGCATTCACCGAATCACCGTGATTTTCGAATAGCAACGTACTGTCGTCTCGGTGGGATTTTCCGAACACAAACTCACTGCCGGTCATCGGCAAACGCTCTCGATCGCGGTGCTCCTTCTAACGGACGCCGAGTTGATCCGTTTCAGTCCGCAGTGTTTTCGGGTCGTACCGCGCGAGTTGTTCGGCACGATGTCCGTCGTTTCGGGAGCTGACGTGGAGCGGTTTGCGTTACTTACCTCTGTTATGTAAAGTTGCCGGTGGTTAATAGCGTTTGATGTAGGCCAGAAGATGTCGTTCATTTGATTCGCCGCCTGTGTGGACGAGCTGAGCGTAGCATTTGTGCGTCTGAAATGAACGCCGGATTAAGGCATACATCGTTTAAATCAGTCGCAAAGTGACATGTGACGGCATAGCAGTGGGACTGGCTGGTATGTGTTTTAATTATGTTATATGACAAACCACAGTGCTTAATATGTCATTATTTTACCTTTCTGTTTAATCAAGGCGGTAGACAATCTCCTAACCAGCGTCAAATCTCAACTCCAAGTCTACATTAACTGGACGAAGAACATGGTACGTGATTATTATTTAATGACCGTCAAACATTGAAATCGTTTTACACCTCCACGTTCATCGCATCGACTAGTGATGGTGACGTCACCACGGTGGTTGTGCCAGACCTGGTGCACTTGTAGGTCATGCGAAGTGTCGATGACTCCCTGGCAGGAGCTGACCAGACAGACCCAGGTGTTTTGGGTTAACTCACTGAGATGATTGGCAGGTGCCCCATCTGTGCTCCCCACATTAACAATAACACTCTAAGCACCACAACGCATGCAGGCTTTGATCATCTGGAACACGTTCTCGTTGGAGAATTGCTCTCAAGAGCTGCTCTTTTAGGATAGCCGTGTCGAGCGCACCTCCTCATATCCTTCGCGATGTTTCACCTCCGCATTGCGGAAACCTACGCCAGTACAGTTTATTTTACCGCGTCAGATTCGTTCAAATGTTTGTTATCCCCACTGAACGCTATCGAATTATTATTGTATTACGACATGCATCTATCAATGAGAGTCCCGTGACTCCTTCTCAAGAAGGAATGATCCTGCTTTACCCTACGTGGTGATTATCCTCGGCTGTATGGAATGTTGTGGTTTTGCGGACTGTGAACCCATTTCCTGTGTCGGCGTACCACGCGTCACCTCTGAGTGTCTCGGGTTCGCGGGCTGAACATCGCCTGTCACCGCGGAAACATTCTGTTCGATGGGAACACCAACGCGGACCGTGATCCCTTGTCCCCTAGATTGTGAACAAGCTGGCACCATGCAAGCCTCTGTCGAACCTGATCGACAGCTTGGAGTTAATTGGCTGCAAGTATCTCGTCAACTCGATGGTAAGTAAAGGGTGATGGGATAAGAGGTGAGGGTTTACTCCGGAATTCACTCGCTCGTTCCACTCGTGGTGAGAATTGCCTCCACCGGAGGAAGCCCTGGAGGGTAATTCCCTGACTTATCCACACTGCCTAGACGTCGTGGAAGAAGTCGGATTACCCACACTTTACCCCACCGTATATGACCCGCCAATCGATTTTACCGTGGTGTACCAATTTAAACAGCTGGATGGCTTTAGGTGAGCAGATTGACGTAACTCACTCGTTCTTAATCTGCTTGCACTGCGGAGGAAGGGTCAAACGCGGTGACCTCTGGCTCGTGCAAATCCAGCGGGCTAACTGTTCTGTCTGTAACTAAGCACTGGGTGTGGGTCACTCGGACGATGGATTTTCCGAGAGCAAAACGTAATCCTCAAATGCCTGAATATTTTTTTCCCCATTGCATTTCAAACGTAAACCTGCAGATTGTCTCTTGATTGTTATTGCTATTTATACGATTACACTCGTTTTTTTTTCATCACCCATCCCCACCCGTTTGTATTCTAGAATTCGTTCTGGTTTGGCCTGGGCTGGGCCACCATTTTCCTCCTCCCAAGCGTGATATTTGCCGTGAAACTCGCCAAGTTCTACCGCCGCATGGATACAGAAGACACCTATTCAGAGTGAGCAGAGTCTTTAGTCTGTTGTCTTCGTTTGTGACGCACAGCCATGAAGGGGCCTTTTACCGGAAAGTGTTAGTCACTGATTTGATGCTCGTACGAGAACGGTAGTGCTCATTTTAGGTGGTGCTCCCCACCCGTTTACAGCCCTGAGCCATAGGTGGAAATTCCTCATTCCTGTCACAGGGGCAAGTCTGTCCATGACGAGCACATGTTGATTTTGATTTCAGCACAAAGTGGTACCCGTTATTATTAACCGCGGCGGGTTTATGGACCTGAGATGTGCTGAGACAACACAAATAGTAACGTCGTGAGCTATAAATGGGGGAGGGAAATTCCCAACATACCGTAAGATTAACATCATGTCATATTTTATCACCATCAGACAGCTTGCTCCTTCACCTAAAAAAATACCACGTCCAAAAACTGGCCACAATGGGAACAAATTTGCTTAATGCTGATTCCACAAAAGGTAAGTGCTTGCATTGGGTGTGTCGGGCTCTCTTTTGTTTGACATTGGGGTATCAGGTCCTACATCACCTGTGATAAAAACAGGGAGATGTGTGTGTGTGTGTGTGTCAATGATGGTGTCAGTCAATGCATCTCAGGGTGTTGCAGTGGTCTCCGGAATTTATTTTGACGATTGCTCTGCATTCGAGCCCTGGTTTCTGAGTGAATCACCCTGTCTAACAGAAGTTTCTTCTTGGTACATGTGTTTCCATCGCTTGGTGAAGTTAACAAGTGCCTTTCTTCTGTCCTTTTTCTTGCACACTTGGAATTTCCTGCTCTTCAGTGATTTTGACTGGAACTAAGTTGCTGTCTGGTTTTTAGAATGTATATAATCATTTGTATAGGTATATAAAAGCAGACAAATCTGATGTGTTTTAAACAACCCGATGAACGAAGAGTAAAGTTGTTTATTATGCTTTGAAAAAACATCGAGTAGTAAATGTGGCATTTTGCCCTGGGAATCTGAGAACCCCTGGATAGCCCCAGAGAGTGCTACTACCCAAGCATTGCACGACTTGTCTCCATATTTAATTACTGAACAGTTACTTTTTAGTGAAAGTCCTGAGTAGAACTGTGGCAATCATTGCCTCAGATTGATAATCCAGAGTCTATGAGGTCGGGTGGTTTAAAACAGGGCACATCACGAGGCAATATGATTGTACCAGCACAGCCCTGGTTAGTTAGTAATTTTCACACTCCGTTAAATATAATTACTGACAATTTCTTTTTGCGTTTGCTTTGAGCAGCTGATAACTCCCATGGATGAACCAAGAACCTAATGTGAAGACAAGATTTAGCTCAGGTTTTGGGTTACATTTTTACTTAACTACAAATAGAAAATTAGAGGTGTATAGGGATAACTACACAAAATTTGTTTAGCTTTGTTTCAGAATGCAAATAATTCTGAACGGTTATTTTATGATACCAATCGTGTAATATTGTTGTAATTGAAATGTATTGCATCGATTGTGCATTTCCACGAAAATAACTGTCGCATTTTTGAGAGCTTGAATAATGTGTTTGTAAAGTGATTACACACTTTGGTGTTTGCCATTAGAATACTGGACTGTAATTTTTAATGCTGATAGGATAATCAAGGAAATACTACAGTGCAACGTCGCATATCTAACTTGCTGGCGAGTGAGGTATAGGGCAGTACATGTTTAAAGGTTACATTTGTGTGTTTTGGAAATTCAGTTACATCAATAATACGTTCTGCATTGTGTCTGTGGGAGGTGAATTGGTCAGTGCGGATATGTGAATGATTGGATAAGCGACATTGTACTGTATGGTATAACCGTAGTACAAACAGGTTTTTTTTTGTGCTTTATTATTCCTACTTAAGCTTAACGTTTTGCTGTCAATGCATCCGTCCCGAAGGCTTTTTCTGTTTTTTGTGAGATCTGCTCTTTGGGGCTGTTAAAGCCTTCATAATACTGTAGAGACAAAATAAATGTACTTTCATGATGTTTTGAAACGGCATTAGGCCGCGGCTTGTCACCAACGACAACAAAATAAAGGTCTCGCTCGTGGAAGAACATCGTCCGCGTAGAGATGGCAGGACAGCATGCAACGACCTGTATACATTTTCTTCAGGAAGTGTGCGATACGGGGACTGGGCTCTCACGCATTAAATGGGTGTCAGTGGTTGTGATGTAGGACCGTGTTGTGTACAGCAGAGAGCGCTGCAGTAGAACGTATTGTTGTTAGTGCGC
>JAZEWU010000012.1:1617073-1638371 GCA_036362915.1 Geotria australis | reverse complement strand
TCTGAAAATGGATGGATGGATATCTACCAACTGGCTCACCCGTCCTCCGCTGGACAACTGTTAAAAATACCTACATTGCCCACAGATTCCTTCCAGCTTGGATACAAAACTGACTGATCGATCTATCACTCCACTGTGGATGTTAGCCTTGGTCGGGAATCGAACTCCGGATTTATAGCCACTCATCTCCTCCCAGCTGCCTCCTTATTATCCTGTCCATATCGCGTCTCTCGTACGATATGGCCAATAAAAGCACAGTGGGATTTTTATTTCACGAGTAAATTGCGCGCGGGGTTATTCCTCTTGCGCCACCGTGCTGTGCGACAAAACCACCTAAAAAAAAAAATATGAATTTTAATAAGCTCATTAGGAACGCTCAATTATTTATTTCGCCGTTGTCGCTCATTGATCAAGTTCAGCCTGAGCGTATTTGCAGATTCCGTGACTTAATCACGGCAGCAACTATGTCAAACATGAATATTTGATGGCGTGTAGCGGAACGCCGCTAAAGAAAAATTGCAAACCGGACCGCCGTGTAGAGTTGCGTGCCCCGTGTAATAATAATAATATCATTTTATAGAGCACCTTTCAGCTGAGGGTCACAAAGCGCTGTACAGGGGCTGCGGAGAGCACGGCACGCCAACAACGATAGAGAACGGAAAATCAGCAAAAAAAAATTGGGGTTTTTTTTTTGCCACTAGGGAGACAAAGGCGTCCGGGGCGTAATGCTGGTCACCCACCTCCTCGTGTGCCGCGCTGACCTCCATAGGGTGCTAACAACAACTTGACCCTGCAGTCTGTTAAGGTTACACGGGGGATCTTTGTCTTTGTACGGATCAACGCAAAGGACCTTTCCCCGGCTGAAGATGCAATTCAACAGAGCAAACACGTGCCGAGCGGCTATCGGCAATATATAAAAATATTATTATTCTACTGATGTAGGTTGGTGACGGCTCGATGTGCCCGGGGGGAACAAACTCCACCGGAGCCGGGATTCGAAACGGGGAGCGTCTCGCTGTGGATGTTGGTGAAAGCCACGAGTTTATAATGAATGCGCTGCTTGGTAAAGGAGCGCTGCTCGGCTTTGTGGCGCCAGTGAACCGCGCACTACACTCGGTCTCGCCACCTAGCGAGAGAGATGTGGACACTGCACCGCTCCGCCAGCAATCACCTGTTGACGGTTTGAGATCGGAACGGGGCCCCCGAGCGCTCGGTGTTGCGTCGAAACGTTTCCAGGCTGTTAATCACGACGATCAATCAGTCACGTTTACCACACGCGCTGTTTGTGTGTTGCGTTCTGTTTGGCGTCGCTGGCAAGTGTAAACATGGCGCTGCCACGTTATGCTTTAAATTAATAAAACGTATCGGTAGTCGATGGATCTCTAGACCGGTCAAAGAAGCTGTGTTGCTTTTGAAAATAATTCAAAATAGATGAATTAATTAAACATGATAGGCCAGTACACGCGCTAATGTATCGATATGCTTTCACACTCCACGGCGTAGAGTCCTCCCCCCCAACACACCGCCCGCCTCAATCACTTCTTTCATTTCACCAAGCGGCGCACGCAACCAGAATAAATTCCATTCGGTACAAACAGCGATTGTAAACAAGTGCTATCACGATTCCTTGCCCCGTTTTTTTTACACCTCCCAACCGCAAACATCAACCCCAAACGCAATCTATAGACGCCACGTCTTAGTATCGCCACTCCGGCTTTGCCTTACAACGATCAACGAGACACCTGGAGACACACAGAGAGAGACACACACACGACGACAGTGGGACTTTACCGGCTTCGGGGTTCGTGAAGCATCTCCTCACCGCCTTGTATATAAACAGTCCCACGAGGATGCCCAGACCCGTGACGAGCAAGGCCTCCGTCTTGAAGAAGTTAAAATCCATGGTGACGACCCCGGTGCTGTCCTTCATATCGGCAGGGAGAGTCCGCGTGTCTCTCCACACGCGCGCTCGGGGGGTGGGCTGCTAGCCACAAAGACAAAGATTCCAGCCGTATTGCCTTTACAGACTGTTGGGGCAAGTGTCGTTAGCGAGTAGCACCTATGAAGGTCGACACAGCGCACGAGGGGGTGGGTGACCAGCACCACCCTCGGCCGCCTTTGTCTCCCTAGTGGCGATGTTTACACACCGCACTAGCTACTCATTTGAGGCTGAGTCGACCTAGGGGAGGCCCAGGACCGGTTCGGGAAAATCGTCACCGGTGATGGCCGTGAGCGGGATTCGAACTCGGCTCGCCAGATTCGTCGGCCAGCCCGCTAACCACTGGGCTACCGCTCCCCACGCAGACGGCTGCTCGGCCAGCCGGTCGCCGGTACACCTCTACTGGCCGGCATCTCCCTCTCAGCGCGACTCCCTCCGTGGAGCCCCGCTCCGCGCTCCCTTCTCTCCAGCCAGCCAGCCAGCACGGTGTCAGCCCTCCCTCGCTCCCTCCCTCGCTCCCTCCCTCCCTCCCTCGCTCGCGACATTTATACCTGCCGGGCGGCGAGCAAAGCGCGTTGGCAACAAGAGAGCGCGCCGCTTGCTCAAGCTCAGTCGGCCCCCTAGCGCCCTGGCTTGCTCACGCTCACTCGGCCCGCGAACGCGTCCCGCGGGCTCCCCCCGTTAAGATGCGCGGCGGGAGCGAAGTGGCGCCTCTCGCATACAAAGGGCCCCCCCCACACACCACCCACCCACCCACACCACCCACCACCCACACCAACCACCACCGCCGCCTTAATGTCAAACGAAACGAGCGTGCGCCCAGCGCTAAAGCTAAAGGTCACCCGTGTAGGCTTGACCGACTGTTTGGTTGCGGTTTGCTGTTGGATAGAGAGAGTGAAGCACCTGTTGAGGAGGTACGCCGCGCCGACGCAAAGGGGGGTGGGTGGCCAGCGCAGCAACGCCTGGCCGCCTTTGTCTGCCGAAGTGGCGGTTTTTCATTGTTTCGCACGTAGTTGTTTTGTGTTGTCGTCGTTGTTGACGTGCCGTTCTCTCCCCGGCCCTTGTGCGGCGCTTTGTGACCCTCGGGTGAAAGGCGTTCTATAAAATGCTATTGTTTTTGTTGTTGCGCCAGGTACGCGTTTGAGGCTGAGTCGATCTAGGTGGGAGGGGGTGCCCAGAACCGGACCGGATCGTTGGAATGGTCAGGCGTGGTGTTGCCTGTGAGCGCTGGGATCTGACTCGGGTAGCCGCGTTTGCGGCGTAGCTGACCACCACACAACCGCTCCCCGAACGCACGCACGCACGCAGCGATGAGAATGAACTCGAATAACCGACGCCACTTTCCCACCCTGCGTCAGGGGAGTTTAAAATCGGGTTCACAGTATTATTGTTTCCACTCACTAATTTAGAACGCCTATATCACGCCGCCTTTTGTTTAAACGGCAACGGATGCATTCGAACGTTTCGCCCCCCACGCTGAAGGCATGAGCGCGACTCCCTCTGGAGAGCGTCTGAAGGTGTCACCAGCGTGGGAGGCGAAATATCGCAGAGGAGGGGGGGGGGAGACGCTCGACCCGGCTATCCCGAAACCACAGCTACGGAGAGCAATTCTCATACATCGAGCCGTGACAAGCCTACGTGAGTGCATTGGTTAAAGATGTCTAGGTCGGGGTTCCGAGCGATGGTTCCAGGCGTTCCGCCCATCACACAGTCTTGTTGCAATAGATAGATGTTTGTTATTACAGCAGAAAATAAACTGGGCTTGCGAGCTCTGAATGCGGGATTCCTCCGATACAACACTGGCTCCAGTCTCTAACAACGGCTCCTGTCTCTAGCGCTGATAGATAGATAGATGTGTATTAATACAGCAAGCTCTGGAAGCGGGATTCCTGCGTGACAACAAACGTACGAACTAACCAACACGCGAGCAATATATTATCTAGAATTCGAACGCGAAGCCGATTGCGACCAAAAGAGCGCGTCTCGCGTTACGGCGCCGGTTTATTTTTACACATTAATTGCATTTCCTCTTGATGTCATCATTAACGTAACGCTCCGGCTAATCAAGGGCCATTCATCACCGAGAGAGTGGCTGTTTCCAGTCAAGGGCGGCGTACGAGGCGGGCAGGGGGAGACCAAGCCAGTATTGTACACACACACACACACAGCTGCCAGATCACAACATCAGAGGATCAAGGTAGATGCGTTCACGTCGCGATCACTGTCAGGTAATACTTGGTATTACCTGCAAATTCTACCAAACACTTCGAAGCCGAGGAGCTGAAAGACAACGATGTCCAGAAGCTCAACGGATGCCAGAAACTGTCGTATAACCGTCACGCTTCGAAGAATCGAATTCGAATCACAACATCGCCGCTTCGAGCTGTTGGGGTTTCGGCAAACGTATCGGTCACTTGAACAAGGGGCACGATTTGTCGACTAAAGCTAGGCGGTTCATCGCTGGTTATATTTCTTCAAGAGAGCAACACAATCCCTCACGCTCGGTCTCTCTCTCGCGGCCCTCTTGTACGATCTCTCGCGGCCCTCTTGTACGATCTCTCGCGGCCCTCTTGTACGATCTCACTTGACCTGTTGCTAACGATGCCTCTAGTGTTCGCTCTCTCTCTCTCCCCCGGTGTCCGAGTGGGTTTTCGTCGGGGGACTCCGGCTTCCTCCCACAGTCCAAAGGCATGCTGCTACACACGTTAACTTGCCTGCGGGCTAAATTTCCCCGCGGTGTCCTGTGATCCACTGGCGTCTCATCCTGGGTATAATAGCTCTGCCTTGCGCCCTGTGTTTGCCGGGATAGGCTCAGGCTCAACGCGACCCTGTACAGGATTAAGCGGTTTCTGACAACGAATGAATTAATAAATGACGCAGGCAGATTAACCTACGCGGCAGCATGTCGTTGGACTTTGGGAGGAAACCGGAGCGCCCGGCGAAAACCCACGCGTGACACGGAGAGAAACGTGCAAAGTCCGCACAGAAAGGCACCCGGAGCGGGGATTCGAATCCGCGCACTTGTTGCTGTGAGGCGGCAGCGCTACTCACCGCGCCACCTTGCCGCCCCCTGTTTACCAATCCATTGTAATCCATTGTAATCCATTGTAACGCAATCATGACTATCGACGTTAACGCACGAAGCGCTCACTCACGCCGCGTCGACAAGGTTGCGATTTTTCAAACGACTCTCGTTGCAAAAGACAAATCGCCAAAGGGTGCAGCTCACAAGCACCCCGGTTAAGGACACTCTGTTTCAATAATCCGTAACAGCTGTCCGTTTGAAATGAGCCGAGTTGCTTTGGGACTCCCGGTTTGAACCTCCCTTATTCAGGTTGCCATCCGAGTTGAATTTCACCCGATGGAAAACGTACACGAATCGAGATGATGGGAGTCCGGCTAAGGGCTACGGTTTTGAATCGACTCGCGCGCGTCCACGGTAGCAATTACAATATCCGTCTGGGTTATAAAGATCACCCCTATAGCCTTAAAATACTATAGGGTCAAGTACAGTTAGCGAGTAGCACCTATGCAGGTCGACACGTCACACGAGGAGGTGGGTGACCAGCACCACGCCCGGCCGCCGTTGTATCCCTAGTGGCAATGTTTACGCACCACACCAGGTACTCATTTGAGGGCTGAGTCGACCTAGGGGAGGCCCAGGACCGGTTCAGAAAAATCGTCAACGGTGTTAGCCGTGAGCGAGATTCGAACTCCGGTCGCCAGGTTTGTAGCCTAGCGCGCTAACCACTGAGCCACCGCTCCCCAACAACGATAACAAAGATCCCCTCCCCATATAGCCTTAACAGACTGTAGGAGCAAGTGCCGTTAGCGAGTAGCACCTACGAAGGTCGACACGGCACACGCGAGAGACGGGGGTGGGTGACCAGCACCACGCTCCACACACGCACGCACATCCAGCTGTGAAACTGCATCAACGTCTCGCTATCAAAACAATTCCGATTCAATCCGTAAACACCGGTGGCGAGCAAAATCGCCGGTTGTTCCCGGAGACGTCGAATCACGTCGCGCGCGGCGCTTAAGCCGCCCGGTCGCCGCAACAGATGTAACCCGCCGTTACGTAAGGTCATATAACAACATATTGATATCCTCCAGGCAGCCGGCGAGCGAACCAGACGCATTGTAAGTGGCACCAGTGAGCGGCCGCGGTGTTTATTTGCCACGGAGGAGCGCGCGTGGTGCGTGCGTGCGTGCGCGCGTGTACACATCACAACCAACGTGTCGCATCACTTCGGACGATGTAAACGCGAGAGCGGGAGAAAAAAAAAAATCCCATCCCTACCTTTTCTAGCGCGGTACTTTCGTCTCGCCCCTAGGGTTATTGTTCCGATAACGCCACCCATCCCGGTTCGGGTAGAGGGGTTGTGGTTCCGGGGGGGGGGTGGTAGCGGCGATGCACAAGATTGCAGGTGGGGTCGCACGGCGAGCTCCGACAAGAGATGAAGCTTCACGTTACGGAGCGACGTTTGTGCGTTTTTCTTTCACGTAGGATAGGAGCGAGATGCTACCGGACGCGTTGTCTCTCCCCGTCTCCCGACCAACCTCCCCCAACCCCCCCTCGCGGCGCCTGCTGTTTGGCAGTCGCCGCATTACTCCGACGCTCGTATCATCTCCTCTAACCCTCCCTCCCACCCCCGACACGACACGTCTCCTCACACGCGGAACACCGGCCACCCACCCAGCCCTATCAACACCGCTCACCCCGACACCCAACCACCGGCACCACCACTCATTCGCCCATACACCCACCCGTTGGGCTACACACACACCCAGCCAGCCACCGATCCGTTCCTCCCCAGTCAAGCGGGGCAGCTCTTCCAGGAACGGTTCTATTCGCTCTCTCTCGCTCTCTTGCTCTCGGCGAGAGTTACAAAACCGCCACCTGATGAATCCTTCGCGCGCGGATCCAGCCCGTCGCTTACACCGGTCTCAACGCGACAGACACAACACTGGCGGTTCCATTTTCCTCCGAGCGCCCACAACGCTCGCTCCGTCTCCGTCTCGAGCCCCCAAACACCCCCCGCATCCCCGAATCGCACACCACAAAACCCCCCACACCCCCAAACCCGGTGTTTTCATCATCATCACCGTTGACAGCAGAATACGTGTCCCGCATTTCGATGACGTCAACAGCTCAGACATCAGAGCCGAATCCTAAAGGGGCCGCGTTTGGGACGCGGTGGTGAGCGGTGTGTGGCACGCGGTGAGCGGGATATGAGACGCGGTGAGGCGCAACGGTGATCCTCATACATTGTGATCGGAGTCGGCACCGATTTGAAATGTATAATTAAGCGTAACGAAAACACACGCGCGTGCACACACACACACGTGGACTACAAATACTGTATGTGTTACAGAAGTTATTTCAGCCAAACAACTCGGAGGCCTGATTTGTGTCTGCAACATGGGAGGAGATAGGAGGAGGAACGCTCGACACGGTGATCCGGAAAGAGCAGCTTTTTAAGAGCTATTCTCAAAATGTAACCCCACCACAAAGATCAAGGCAATGAGCCCCGGTGTAACCTTAACTAACTGTGGGGTCAAGTGCTGTTAGCGAGCACCCGACCACAAACACAGACCCAGCGCTATACGTATGGATGGAGATCGCTTTGTGACCCTCGGGTGAAAGGCGCTCTATAAATTGCTATTATTATTATTTGGGCAGCAGGGTGGCGCAGTGGTAACATCTGCGCCTCAAAGCAAGAAGGACCCGGGTTCGAATCTAGGCTCGGGCGCCTTTCTGTATGGAGTCTGCGTGGGTTTCCTCCGGGTTCTCCGGTTTCCTCCCACAATAAAAAAAAAACACTCATTAATTATTTGGCCGATAACATCATAATATATAGGAAGCGGTGTGTGGCAATATGGCGCCGGCAAACCGCCTAGCTGCCTCCTCCGCCTCTCTGTGCTTTCCTCGCTACGCCTCTGAGTCGTTCTCTCGTCGATGAATACCTTCGACATTGAATTAATATGTGCGCGTTATAAATGTAAAATTATTAAGTATTATTATTATTATAAGAATTATCCAGAAAGAACAGCTCTGAAGAGCAACCATCATAAAGTGTTGATTACATTGGTCAGGATGCCGTCGTCTACAGTGTTTATAATGCTGGCCTCCCGCTTTCTATCTGTATAACGACGTTCCATCCCGTTATTTTTTGTTAACCGTTCAAGGGGTGCTAATGAAGCCGTGAGGCGTCACATCCCCGAGGCTCGGCGCCAGCCTGGAGGTGTCACTGAGTCAATTATCGAGTGGCGATGTTTCCTCTGCGTAGGTTAGCGCATCGAAATGGTGGTAAAATACGAAATGGTTGTTATTTTTTATTTATTTTATTGTTGTTATGTACAGATGGTGTTTGCTGCCAGTTTCTTGAGATAACAAGTGATTTAATCCGGCCAAAAAAACCCCCCACAAACTTAATTTCCGTTACATTATCTAGAGTAGAGGCTATAATTTTATTTCGTTGTTGACATGCCATCCTCTTCGCGGCCCTTGTGCAGCGCTTTGTGACCCCCGGGTGAAAGGCGCTATATAACTTGATACTATTATTATGATGTAGGTTCTCACGGCTCGATGCGTGGGAATTGATGTCCAAAGCTGCTCTTTCGGGATAGCCCTGTCGAGTGTTCCTTCGCGACATTTCACCACCCACGTTGGAGGCATCTCCATAGTTCTCGTAGTTTAAACAATTTGAAGCACGCCGGTTTCCTCCCACCGTCCAAAGACACGCTGCCAGGTGAATCGGCGAACCGACTAAATTTCCCCAGGCGCCCTGCGATGGACTGGCGTCCCAGTCTCGGTGTTCCCCTGCCTTGCGCCCTGTGTCTGCCGGGATAGGCTCCGGCTCACCGCGACCCTGTACGGGATTAATCGGTTTATGAAAATGGATGGATGGATTAATATTTTTTTTTCTAACGCGCACCGATTCTGCGCGGAAACACGTCGAATCGTGAGAATGGGGAGAGGAGCGCTTGTTTGTATGAGCGGCGCTGCCTGGGGGGTCACGGGTCTCCCCGCTTGGCCGCTCACTCGTCATTTGTATGCTTACGGGACGCTCGCGACGCGATACGAGACCCCGTGGGATGAGTGCCCTGACCTCTGACGTGCCCTGAATGGGTTAGAGCCGGGCTGTCTCCCCCAACCCGCCTCCCGACCTCTCCACATTCACGTTACGAGAATTGCTCTCCATAGCTGCTCCTTCGGGGTTAGCCGCGTCGAGAGACCAGCGATGTACGGATAGATAACACGTCAGTTTTCGGTTGGGTCACGTAAACAATACATGTTGTGCCCCAAGCCTCAAAAGGGATGTATTATAGAGAACACTGGTCACGAAAGCCTTTGTGGTAAATGGACGGACGGATGTAGGATTGTGACGGCTCGATGTATGAGAATTGCTCTCCAAAGCTGTTCGTTCGGGATGGCCGTGTCGAGCTCTCCCCCTCTCGCCTTCGCGACGTTTCGCCTCCCAAGTTGGATGCATCCTCAGGCGACACGTCGCGAAGGAGAGAGAAGGGGACACTCGGTGACACGGCTGTCCTGAAAGCGCAGCCACGGAGAGCAATCCTCATACGTGGAGCCGTGACAAACCTACATCAGCTATCTTACGGTCCCGTAACAGAGTTCACCTCCCCCAATCACTCACAGGCCGACATACGTGCAGAGCAGAGTTAATTTCACACTGGCTTTTGTTATTCATGAAGCCTAATCTGCTCCAATTAGGATTGTTATAACTCGAGACGATTTCCCAACAAAGGCGTTACTTGCTTAATGTCAATATTGACGAAAGTGGAAATCAATGTTCCCTGCTTAATCCGGTACGTTGCGTCGTGTAATCACTGTTATCATTATGCTCCGCGTCTTCGCAAATCGCACTTTTCAAAGCCGATTTGGACATTTCACGCACCTGCTTACAAAAAGCCAAAGACAACGATCCCCCGTATAGCCTGATCAGACTGCAGGGGCAAGTGCCGTTAGCGAGCACCTATGAAGGTCGACACGGCACACGAAGGGGGTGGGTGGCCAGCCCAACGCCCGGGCAGCCTTCATCTCCCTCGTGGCGATTATAATAATATTACAATTTATAACGCGCACAAATTCCCCGCCCAGCCGAAGCGAGACGCACATACCGAGGCGCAATGTTGACAAACCGAACCAGGTACGCATTTGAGGCTGAGTCAACCTCAGGGAGGCCCAGTACAAGTTCATAAGAAAATAACTAAATCGTCAAACCTCTTTGTCAATCCGCCGAGCGATTTAAGGTCGTACGCTTCTCAACATCGCGAGTGTCGTTTTGACCATACTTCACCACGCTGGCAAAGGTGGTCTCCACGTGTGGCTCTGTTGCACGCGAGGTGTTTACACGTCGGGGTCTCAAATCGCCGAACAAATCATCTCGAACACTCTGCGTCGTGAGACCGACGCGCGGTGCATTGAGAGCCGCGTGGGTTGGGGTCACAGCACCGGCGTGCAGCGCGCCTCTCGTGATTTGTGGCGTGTGTTGGGGGCTCAAGAGGGGAGCGGTGGTGCAGCGGTTAGCGCGCTGCGCTGTGAACCCGGTGACCCGAGCTTATATTCGCGCTCACGGCCACCCACACCAGCGACGATTTTCTGAACCGGTCCCCCGGCACCACCCCTCCCCAAGGTCGACTCAGCCTCAAATGATCACGTGGTTTCGGTGTGTAAATATTGCCACAAGGGAGACAAAGGGGACCGGGCCGGGCATGGTGCTGGTCACCCACCTCCTCCTTGTATGCAGTGTCGACCTTCATAGGTGCTACTCGCTAACCCTACAGTCTGTTGACCCTACAGTCTGTTGAGACTATACCGCGGTGGGGGGGGGATCTTTGTATTTGTGCTTTAGAGAGGGAGCGGTGGCGCGGCGGTTAGCGCGCTGCGCCTATGAACCCCGGCGACCCGAGTTCGATTCGCGCTCACGGCCACCCACACCTGCGACGATTTTCTGAACCGGTCCCGGGCCTCCCGCTTAGGTCGACTCAGCCGCAAACGAGTACCTTGGTGCGGCGTGTAAACGTTTCTGGCCATTAATAGGTGCTACTCGTCAACAGCACTTGACCCCCACACGGTGCGCTGAGGCTACACGGGGCGGATCTGTTGTCCGTGCGTGCTTTAGAGGGAAGACGCTGGCAGATTTTTGCCGCTCTTAAGATTGCCAGTTTCAAGACCTTTCAGTATATTCGAAGCAGCCTTAATAATTTATTTTTTTGTTGCTTTGGTTTCTATTGGTTTTTTTTATTCTTTCGTTGTTGACATGCCGTCCTCTCCGCGGCCCTTGTGCAGCGCTTCGTGACCCTCGGGTGAAAGGCGCTATATAAATTTATATTATTATTATTATTATTATCCCAAACGTTACGGCTCTAACGTTTTCCATGTGCTCGGAACCGTCGACCCCCAACATTCCACGTTTACCGAAATCTAACCGGCGCCGTTAGTTTGAGCCCGACTGCTACAGTCTTTAGGGGCCTTCAGGGGAGCTGTCACGCAGACGCACAGGACTGGCAGCCAGCCTCGTTACCTCTCGCCGACACTCGTTAAAATTCCGATTATTTCCAGCGTTGCCGTGGCAACGGTGCGAAAACGTGACCCTCTCTCGGGGGGCCTCCTTTTACCCGCCTCGCCTCGGGTTTTTTTTTTGGTCCATGAATGACAGTAAGCAAAACGGACGGTTCTCGTTTGTTTGGATTTGTTAACGAGCCTCGAGGCACGCCGGGATCAATGCGTTCGCGAAGAGCAACGGTGGACGGGTGGCCCATAGGTCTTTTCTAACGTGTGATCTGTTTGTGAGGATCGGTAGCCCGGTGGTTAGCGCGCTGGGCTACAAATCTGGCGACCCGAGTTCGAATCCCGCTCGCGGCCACCAACACCAGTGACGATTTTCTGAACCGGTCCTGGGCCTCCCCTAGGTCGACTCGCCACTAGGGAGACAAAGGCGGCCGGGCGTGGTGCTGGTTACCCACCTCCTCGTGTGCCGTGTCGACCTTCATAGGTGCTCGCTAACGGCACTTGACCCTACAGTCAGTTAAGGCTATACGGGGGATCTTTGTGTTGTCTTTGTCTGTCAGTTAGCGCCTGCCGTATGTCCTGGTGCCATTCGCCCGCTCCTTTCTAAATCGTAACGATTACAATTTAAAACGCCGCGTGGCATACATTCATTCAGTGTCCAGGGTGTTCGTTCGAAGAGAGAACGACTCGGAGGACGCTTGATGATGCCTCCCACGTGGGGGGTGAAACGTCGCGAGAGAGAGACGAGGAACGCTGGGCACGGCTTTCCCGAAAGATTTTTGAGAGCAGCTCTCGTACATCGAGCCGTGGCAAACCTACATCATTACAGACGTTAGTTCAGTACGAATCGACGTCTAACTGTGTGTTAAGGATGTTTTAGACGAGTGCGGGGCGTTATTACACTCACGGCGGATGGGCGGATTATTGTTACGTCGTTGTCACGATGGATTGTTGGTGAGTGACGCAGTGGACGGTGTTGGCGGCAACAATGTGGTTAAAGCACGCAGCGTGCGGACGGACTATAAACGGTATGGCGAAAGGACGGACAACCGTGGTGACTTTGAAGCAGGCACTCCGCACGCCGCCGCCTGATTAAATATTTCATGGCAAGAAATTGCCGGTGCCAGCCAACAAACAAAATCCTGATTCGCCCACAAGGGGGCGAGATTACCCAGCATCATCGGCATTTCACGATCCCTGTCAGGTGATACTTGGTGTCGCCTGCGGATTCTACCAAACACTTCGAGGCCGAGCTGAAAGACAACGATGTCCAGAGACTGACCATCGTGCTTCGAAGAATCGCAAAGAAGAAGATCGGCATTTCACGAGTGTGGTATTCTGCATGGTAATTGCTCAATACTGCACAGGGTCGCGGTGAGCCGTAGCCTATCCCGGCAGATACAGAGCGCAAGGCAAGGCTTTAAACAGGATGGGTCGCCAGTCCATCACAGGGCCTTCGGGGGAAATTTAGTCCTCAGGCCAAAAAACCTATGCAGCAGCATGTATTTTGACGGTGGGAGAAAACCGGAGTGCCCCACGGAAACCCACGCGGATACGGGGAGAATATGCTAAACTTCACACAGCAAGGCACCCCAGCCGCGCCGCCCCATATTCGCTTTAATATTATAAAAAAAATGTTTAAGAACTTGCTTGGGGGTTCCAAAAAGTATGTCTCTGTGAGCCACACTCTTGCCGAATGAAGTGACATTCTGAGCTCCACACTCGCAGACGTATCGGCAGAGGGCGTTGTTTCCTCACAGTGGAAAGGAAATCCATTGTACTAATGATGGTTGCTCTTCAAAGCTATTCTTTCGGGATAATAATAATACTTTTAAAAATAAGTTTACAGTTATAATGCGCACATATTCATTAATTGCCAAAGGTACTCATTCGAGGAGAGAACGACTCAGAGGCGTAGCGAGGAAAGCGCAGAGAGGCGGAGGAGGCAGCCAGGCGGTTTTGCCGGCGCCATATTGCCACACACTGCTTCCTATATATTATGATGTTATTAGGGCATGTGTTCTCCCCCTGTGTTGTGCGTGGGTTTCCTCCGGGTTCTCTGCTTTCCTCCCTCAACTAAAACTTTTATTAATAAATTGTCCAATAACATTATAATATATCGGACGCAGTTTCTGACAAATGTTGGCACCGGCCAACCGCGTGGCTGCCTTCCCAACCTCCCGGCCTCTCTGCGTTTGTCTTAGGCCTCTGAGTCGTTCTCTCTTCGATTTACTACTTTCGAAATTTCATGAACACGTGGCACGCGTTATAAATTGTATTTATATAACTATAAATTTCCACACATCGAACCGTGAAAACCTACAAAAATCGTCTCGACAAAAGGATAATACAACGTAATGGGCCATCAGCCCTGCACGCTAACATCTATTTGGCAAAGCGTGCTTTAGAACGAAGAGTGCTTGTTGGTTTTTTTGTCAGCTTAATCTTATTTAAACAGCGCTCGTTTAAAATATGTATCGAGCTCTGGCGCCGTTAGACTTTCACGAGAAAGTAATGCAATATTAAAGACCACGGTGCAGAAGTTTATTGGGACATGAAGCTCTTAGGGCTGCATCCGCCTTTAAAAATGGATCAAGTCCTTGGTTATCATGACCCCCGCTCAGTCAGTCCATCTGTATTGAAGCTGGAAGGAACCATTGAGCGATGCAGCTCTTTTAAAGAGTTGTAAACTAGTGTGGAAAAAAATTATAATAATTCGTGGGTTTTCGCCGGGCACTCCGGTTTTCTCCCACCGTCCAAAGACATGCTGCCAGGTTAACCGGCGTACTAACTAAATTTCCCCAGGCGCCCTGCGATGGACTGGCGTCCCATCCTCGGTGTTCCCCTGCCTTGCGCCCTGTGTCTACCGGGATAGGCTACGGCTCACCGCGACCCTGTACAGGATTAAGCGGTTTCTGAAAATGAATGGGTGATGTACACATTTATAAAGTGCCTTTCACCCAGAGGCCCCAAAGCGCTGTAGGAAAGAGGTGGGGGGGAGGCAGCCAGGCTGACGACAGGTGCCAACCCGCCAGACTCAGAATCCCTATATTTTTCTGTGGGAGGAAACCCACGCAGAACAGGGGGAGAGAACACAAAACATCACACAGAAAGGGGCTGAAGGCGGGAAACGAACAGCCTCGGGGAGACGAACAAACGTTCTAGACAAAATAATGACCAAGCCGACTGTCTACCCGGACACAAAAAACAACTAAAAAACCAGACTTGTGTTCAGCAGGGCGGTCGTGTCAGAGACCCGCTCCCTCGAAATGTCTCAATCTCTATAGCTCCGTGTGAACCCGGTTATAAATATTTTATCGTTGGCGAAAATTCGTGGCATTTATAGGGCGCTCAAATGGCACGGGCCGACTCAAAGCGCTTTGTCTCGTTTCTCATCCCGACCCGTTCCAATGCCCAGCCGCGGGCGAGCTCAGGGGGGCCCCTAGCGGCAGCTGCCCGTGTGCGGCACGATGTGGAACCTCGGCAACACCGCTCTGAACCTGACCATTTGTCTGACTCCGGGAGCTTCTTTGACAGTGGACATATGATCAAAGAGAGAAAGGGCGTTATATATTTTCAGACTTAAATGAGTACCTGGTGCGGTGTGTAATCATTGCCATCTAGGGAGACAACGGCGGCCGGGCGTGGTGCTGGCCACCCACCCCCTCGTGTGTGCCGCTCCGACCTTCATAGGTGCTACTCGCTAACGGCACCTGACCCTGCAGTCTTTCGAGGCTATACGGAAGATCTTTGTCTGTGTGTGCCATTCAACAGGGGACAGCAAAGGGCAGCTTCTCATATGTCAGCAAGATGTCTGTGTTTTCTTTGAGCTGTGTCTCTCAAGGGCAAGCGTGTGTGCGCCTCTGTGTGCATCTGTGTGTGTGTGTAACCCTCGTGTGCCGTGCTGGCCTTTATAGGTGCTCGCTAACAGCCCTTGACGCTACAGGATGTTGAGGCTATACGAGAAAGCTTTGTCTCTGTAGTGTGGGAGCGCTGGGTTACCAAACCTGGCCACCCGAGTTCGATTCTCGCGCATGGCCACCAACGACGATTATCTGAACCGATCCTGGGCCGCCCCTAGGTCGACTCGGCCTCAAAATTAGTACTTAGTGCGGTGTGTAAACATTGCCACTAAGGGAGTGGTGCTGGACACCCACCCCTGAATGTGCTGTGTTGGCTTTCATAGGCGCTCGCTTACGGCACTTGACCCTACATTCCGTTAAGGCTATACGGTGGATCTTTGTCTCTGCTTTCCAGTAGCATAGGATGCGAAGGCAGAGGTGTGAGTGCATGGGATGGTTATTGTAGGCTGCAGAGAAGCCGGCGGAGTGGGATAGGGCGTCGGGGTTGGTGAGCAGAGACAAAATCAATCTTGCGAGATGTGACGTGAAGCGGCGCGGTGAACAAATAAGGTAGAGTGCACGCCGACACGCGATCGTTTGAGTGCGTTGTGGTGAATCTGGCATCTCCTTACGGCGCCCGGCTTGGGAGTTCGCAACACGCACGGCGGCTGATGATTAATCAGTTATTTGACGATTCACTGGGACGGATAATACAAATCACATTCGCCGACACTGCCCTCTATCTCACTGGTCGGAGGAAATGCCTTTTCCCAGAAACGCCAACCTACTGTAGCGAGGGGCACCTACTGTAGCGAGGGGCACCGTGAGTAGCGCTGCCGCCTCACAGCAAGAAATTACCCGGGTTCGAATCCCGGCTCGGGGGCCTCTCTGTGTGGAGTTCGCATGTTCTCCCCGTGTCCGCGTGGGTTTTCACCGGGCACTCCGGTTTCCTTCCACAGTACAAAGACATGCTGCTGCATAGGTTGTTGACATGGCGTTCTCTCCGCGGCCCTTGTGCAACGCTTTATGACCCTCGGGTGAAAGGCGCTCTATAAAATGCTATTATTATATTATTATAGGTTAATTAGCCTGCTGATTAAATTTCCCCCGGTGCCCTGTGATGGACTGGCGGTCCCCTTAGTGGGTATGGCCCTGCCTTGCGCCCTATGTTTGCCGGCATAGGTTCCGGCTCACAGCGACCCTGTACAATATTACGCGGTTTCTGACATTGGATGGATGCACCGCGATTACACATTAACACGTCCACATTTCTGAGAATGCAGTCTACAGTTTGTAGCATTAAAAAAAAAAATTGCAACGAAAAAATACAATTCGCATACTTTCCAGAACAATAACATGAGCGAGCCGCGCATTAACCACGTGTTTTTGATTAGATTAATTGTGCGGCTCGAATCCCCAATTATAGTTTTCAGGATAAAAAAAACTATTAGAATTGAGTTTAAGACACTAGCAGTGTGTGGAACTCACTTCTCTATCGGTGGCAGCTCTCACCTGATTACCGTGGCACACCTGGGACCCATCTCAATAATTAGCGCTAATTACCACTTCCCAAGTCGCTGGCTGGGTAATTACTGTAAAGTATTGGGCCCACGCAGGATATGCCCCTACATGACAGTGATCGGTCTCCCACACAAAGACAAAGATCCCCCGTACAGCCTTGCCAGACTGTTGTGGCAAGTGCTGTCAGCGAGCACCGATGAAGGCCGGCACGGCACACGACCGAACCGTTCAGCTGTGTGGCTTTTTTAACAGTTGTTCAGCGGGTGTTTAATAAATGTGATGTCACAAGACATCTGGAACAGCCTACACAACACTGGTGCACACACAAAATGTATCTCCATCCATCCATCCATTGCCAGAAACCGCTTAATCCTGTACAGGGTCGCGGTGAGCCGGAGCCTATCCCGGCAGACACAGGGCGCAAGGCAGGGCTACACCCTGGATCGGACGCCAGTCCATCACAGAGAATGTATCTCATCGATGCATTATACATGAACCACGACTCTGGAAATGTAATCAAAAGCCAAGGATCACATTTAAAATAAAATAAAAACTTTTTCGCGCGATGCTTAAAATAAACCTGCCCGGTCTTCAACATTAAAACAGGCGCGAGCAAGCGATACAAAGCAATAGCATGTAATCATTCTATTTGATGCTGTAAGCCGCTGGGAAATACGCGAGTCGTGCAGGGATGTGTCTTTTTTAAAATAATAAAAGTCATTTTTATTCTTCCAAATTTAATTACAGTCGAAGCACAGATCTCTAATTTGACCTGAACGGTAGGGAAACATTTCAGACTGCGGGCTCACAGATGCTCCCAACGCTGCAAATAGGGCATCTCCGCGGGAAGTAATAATAAGAATTATAATGACGATTAAACAGAAATCGTTTAAATTATTAAGCGCCTCAGAAGAGGGATAGCAACTCGTTAGTACGCGGGAGACATCCACACAGTGCTGTCTTCGTGTGCTGAAGTAGCTTTGTCACGGCCCGGTGTTTGGGAATTGCTCTCCATGGCTGCGTTTTTGGGATAGCTGTGTCATTGGAGTGTTCCTTTCCTCTCTTAAGCGACGTTTCGCCTCCCACGTTGGAGGCATCATCAAGCGTGTCTGAATTAGAAGCCTGGTGGTGCCTCCAGCGTGGGAGGCGAACTGCTGTGAAGGAGAGAGAAGGGACACTCAGTGACACGGCTATCTCGAAAGAGCAGCTATGGAGAGCAGTTCGCTATCTTGTTTTTAGTTTGCAACGTTATTATCCAAGCGTTTTGCATTTAAGTCCAATTTGTAATTTAGCAATTGTGTAAAAATCGTTGTACGTGACGCTTTTGACAAAAATGTATTATTTTGGAGGAAATTCAAATGTGAGTTTAAATCATTGATGCGTGATGCACGAGTCTGGCGCATTGTGCTCCCCACGCACCGGCTCTTCTCTCAGCCAATGTTCTCGGTTAGACCGCCGATTGATTGTGCGGAAAATTCTTGCACAAATCCTTTTGCGCTTCGCTTCTCCGCCACGCGCTTGTTGTGATTTACAGCTCTTGTTTTTTCCTTTTAACCGTAAGAGTTTTTGTTGCACGCTATTTTTTTGAAAATTACGCCCTTTTTTAGTCACTATTCTAATGCTCCGTCCATCCATAATATTGTCCGAAACCGCTTAATCCTGTACGGGGTCGCGGTGAGCCGGAGCCTATCACGGCAGATATAGGGGGCAAGGCAGGGCTATACCCAGGACAGGACGCCAGTCCATCGTCTATATATAATGCGGCAGTCGGGGTGTCATTCCTGTCTCCCTCCGTGTTTGTCTTTACGGAAGTGAAGGCCATCTTAGGGGACGCTGGCAGATTTTTGCCGCTCTTAAGATTGCCAGTTTCACGACCTTTCAGTGTATTCGAAGCAGCCTTAATCATTTATTTAGTTGCTTTGGTTTTTATTACTTGTTTTCTCTGTCTTTATTGACATGCCGTTCTCTCCGCGGCCCTTGTGAAACTGGCTATACGGGGGATATGTGGAGAGCACAGCTGGCTTTGCTTCACTCAATCTCTCCCTACCTTTGGGGAAACGAGAGTGGAATAGTGTGAGCCAATATTGTCCTTGAAGTGAGATACTTATTCATAGCAAATGAGCAAAATCAAAAACAATTTTTCTTCTCTGTAGTGTGCATGTTATGGGCCTTTGGGCCTGTGCTCAGTGACAGTGATTTAAATAAATGTACGATGCTGTTTAATGTAGGGTTTATGTGCCACTGATTGCCAGCTGAGTAACGCAATTAAAATCTGCTGTGAAATTGGACTCGGTATATTTAGCAACTTGCACAGGGATCAAATATTGAATTTTCATATTACGTGACTAAAACCCCCGGTGCTTTAACGGTGTTGTGATATCAGAAGCTCGACTTACTGTCTGCTAAATGTTCCGAGGTGCACATCAAGATTTTTGTGAAGGCTGCCATTCGTAATTTTTTAAACAATATTGCTGTGATGTAGGTTTTCACAGCTCGATTCATGACGGTTGCTCTTCAGAGCTGTCCTTTCGGGATAGCCGTGTCACTGAGCGCTCTCTCCCTCGCGACGTTTCGCCTCCCACGTTGGAGGCATCTTCAGGCGTTAAGTGTGCGGTTGAATGCGTTGCGCGTCTATACATCGAATGTTCCCGTGGTCTCATTCCCGTAAGTGACATATTTCAATAAGCGTATTCGATTCACGTGCAGGAGAGAGATGTGGATTGCTGCATCGGGATGACATTCGGGAAAGTGACGCCACATCGAGCCCTTCACACATGGCCGATAATGGTCACATAATAACAACAACCACAATAATAATAATAATAATGCCAGTGGTGAATATAATAATAATATAATAATAATAATAATGCCAGTGGCAGCAGTCCAAGGAGAGTGAACCAGACATCCCTTTCCTCAGCAACAGATTCCAGCTCCTCCTGGGGGACCTCCCAGGCGTTCCCAGGCCAGCCGAAGGATATAATCCCTCCAGCGTGTCCTGGGTCGGCCTCTAGGTCTCCGCCCAGTGGGCCGTGCCTGGTATAGACTTCCCGGGGGAGCCTTCCAGGGGGCATCCTTACCAGATGCCTGAATCACCTCAACCGGCTCCTCTAAATACGAAGGAGCAGCGACTCTACTCTGAGGTTCTCCCGGATTTCTGTGACGGATTTCGCCCGATTGCCCCGCCTGTGGGATGTGCAGCTGCGTGTTGCCGGGCATGCCGGGTAGGCACACGGGGCTATTCGGAGCCGGGGAGCAGGTGGCTGATGCGTGCCTCCCTGCCTCCTCAGGGCAGAGATGACCAGATGCTCACCCCTCGTGTTTGAACGCGCGGTCTTGATCAAGCGGCCACCAAGGCGAATTCAGAGCGGGGGGGCGGGAGGTTGGGGAGGGCCGGCAGGTTGGCTGGGCGACGCTCATGTCCACTGCTTTTTGTCCATCCATCGATGGTTGCTCTTCGGAGCTGTTATTTCGGGATATCTGTGTCGAGCGCTCTTCCTCTATATACATAGTGTAGCTCTTTTTGTGAGTTAGGTCACGTAAAAAAAAGTAAGTGTCGTAAGCCCGTCTCCCCACCCGACACGGCCAAGTCTGTAAAGGGTTCCCGATGAAGCTGACTGCAACTATCAGCGAAACGTCGTACCTTCGTTGTAAATCTCGTGCGTTCGCTCTCCAGCATACCGGTGCGCTGAAGTGGTAACGAATTGGCACGTTTCGCTTCTAACGTCGGGCTGCTTCCAACGCGGGAGGCGAAACGTCGCGAGGGAGACCGGGAGGAGCGCTCGACGCGGCTATCCCGACAGAACAGCTCTGAAGAGCAACCGTCGTTAGTTAGCCCACGCGCTCATAAGGGCATCTATTTTTCCTGCACGTTCGGTTTCCGTGGAAACGCGGCCCAGCTGATGCTGCGCGGGTGACATTTTTTTTTTCCATTGATAGCGCGGCAGCCTCACGTGGCGCCGCGCGACACAACCATGTCATACCAGTAACCATACAATGTATAACGCGCCATCGCGAACAATTCCACGCCTGGTCACGGACGAGATACGGAGGCGCAGCGAGGAAACCGCGGGGAGACAGAGAGAGAGAGAGAGTAAGTCGGCGCCAACCTGCCAGACACCATCCATCCATTGTCAGAAACCGCGTAAGCCTGTAGTGGGTCGCGGTGAGCCGGAGCCTATCCCGGCAGTCACAGGGCGCAAGGCAAAGCTAAACCCAGGATGAGACGCCAGTTCATCACAGGACACTGGGTCCGCAGGTCAATGAACCTATGCACCGCGTCCTATATTTTATGATGTTGTAGGCCAATTAATTAACGAGTGTTTTTTTTTGTACGAGGAGACCCGAGAACCCGGAAAAAAAACCAAAACCGGAGGAAACCCAGAACAGGGGGAGAACACACAAACTCCGCACAGAAAGGCGCCCGAAGCGGGAATCGAACCGCGTCGGGCAGGAACTTCG